>JAWQFJ010023029.1:0-38742 GCA_034096865.1 Theodoxus fluviatilis | reverse complement strand
AGTAGCCAGCACTGTGTGTCTCCATGCCAGAAGTGCCATTAGCCAGCACTGTGTGTCTCCCATGCCCCAGTACTGGCCATTAAGCCAGCACTGTGTGTTTGTCTCCTATGCCCAGAGTGTGCCCCAGTAAGCCAGCACCCGCCGTGTTGGTCTCTACTAGCCGAGTGTTGCCAGAGCTAGCTCCAATGCACTGTGTGTGTCTATGCTATCATGCCAGTCCGTGCCCAGTAGCAGACACCTTTGTGTGTGTCTCCCATGTTAGTTAGTGCCAAGTATGCCATGCACGCTCGTCCCGCTGCTCTCCATGCCACAGCTAGCCAGTAGTGCCCACTTAGTCAGATAATTCCCTGTGTGTATTTGCTTAACCATGTTAAGTTATTTTTTAGTGCCCCCACGTAGCCAGCCATTATGCCCCTGCCCCCCCCCCCCCTTTTTGTGTATCCTATGGCTTATAGGATGCGCAAGTACCCGCCCACCCCGCACTGTGTCGTGTGTCTCTACCTCTTCATGTCCCAGTCTTAGTGACCAGATCTCTAGACTGCTTTGTGTGTCCTTTTTCATCCCGCCTACCCGTAGCTGTCCCACTAGTCAGCTTATTCTGCGTGTTCCGTCCTTTTCCATTTTTTGTCATATAGTGCACGTATGCCCACCGGAACCCCACCTCTTTCCCCCGGCCCTGTGTGTCCTTCTCATTTGCCACCACCGTGCCCCCCTAGTGCCCAGTAGCCAGAACTTGTGTGTTTATCCATGTCCAGGTTTACGTGCCAGTAGCCAGCTATGTAGTTTTCCTTCTGTGTCTCCAATGCCAGTAGTCCAAACTAGTCAGCACTGCGTTTGTTATAATGTTTCATTCGTAGTGACAGTAGCCAGCTATGTGTGTTTTTTTCCTCCCGTTCGCCCAATGCAGTAGTGCACTAGTCAGCACTGTCGTGTCTCTCATGTCAGTAGTCGCCAGTAGCCAGGCGCTTAGCACCATGTGTTACCCATGCCAGTAGTGCCAACATAGTCAGCAGTGAGTGTCTCAGTCATGTCTAGTAGGCCAGTAGACCGCACTCCCTGCCTGGTGGTAATCTCCATGCCAGAAGTGCCATTAGCCAGCACTGTGTGTATCTTTTCATGCCGTAGTGCCATTAAGACAGCACTGTCGGGTGTTTCCCATGCCAGTAGTGGCCAATATGTCAGCCACTGCGTTGTTCTGTCACTGTCAGCTTAGTGCCAGTAGCCAGCACTGTGCTTGGTTCTCCACCCCCCACCATGCCCAGATTTTCACGTCGCCATTAACGCCCCCCAGCCCACTGTGTTGTCTCCCATGCCCCCAGTAGTGCCATTAGCCAGACCACTGTGTCGGTCCTCCCATGCTCACCGTAGATGGCTCTATTAGCCAGCACTTTTGTGTGTCTCCCATGCCAGTAGTGCCAGTAGCCAGCACCGTGTGTGTTTTCTCATGCCACTTTAGTGACAGTAGCCAGATCTGTGTGTTGTATCTCATGCCAGGAGTGCAGTAGCCAGCACTGTGTGTCTCCCATAGCCCAAGTCCAGTGCCAGTAGCCACGCACTGTGTGTTGTCCCCCATGCCATATAGTGGCAGTAGTCAGCACTGCGCTGTGTCTCCCATGACCAGTAGGTACCAGTAGCCAGCACTGTGTGACTCCCCATGCCTGTAGTCTGCCACTAGTCCAGTCAACTGTGTGGTCCCATGCTAGTAGTGCAAGTGACCAGCCATCTCTAGCGTGACTCCCATGCCAGGAGTGCTTTAGGTAAGCGACCACACGTCACTCAGACTAGCATCACCCCTGGCACGTGGACATCAGGACGTCCCATACGTCACATCAATATCACATATACGTCACATCACTATTCACAGCTTACCAAACCAAAAACCACATTCCCTTTCTATTCACAGGCGAATCCGTTCTACAGGCACTTACGTGTGCAAGATGACGGGCAGGTGTAGGTTTTCCGCCGCCTCGCTATGGCCACCCAAGGATAAACAAACCGATCCCAGCGAAGTGTTTTTTTTACTTCCAACAGGTGGTGGAGAGGCTACACTTTTTATTCATTTTCCAAAACAGGGCGCCAGTCCACATCGCAGGCGACTGGGTTAGGTACCCCTTGAGGTTATGACCTAGTCTATCCTGGGTGCGAACTTACACCCATGATGGAGACACGTAGTCTCCAACCCCACCCCCACCCAATTCCACCACCTCCCTACCGCCAGAATGGCCCAACCGGCACCTCCACTGAATGGCACCACGCCATTCCATCACACAGGCCCACACTTCCCTTCCCACCAATCGTCTGGAACCCACCCATCGTACCCTTTCCGATTACTAATTTGGATAATCTCTCCCCGATCGGAATGGGACACGTCCACCTCGCCGGATCCCAGTGGGCCGCCGCTTTTTCGATCATGGACACAACTCCACCGCTCCGTAACGTCCCACTTAGGAAATTTGCCAGAGGACTTTCATTGGGCCTCCGGCTGCCCTTGGCTCCTTCTTCCGATCAGCTTCGTCTTCGTGAATGAGGCGCGTTTCGTCGGGACCCGAAGGCGGGCTTCGGGGTACCCTAAAGGGGCAGGGACGTCCCACGTGACTCGGCCGGACGCCGAGGCGAACAGGCAACCTCACACCAGACTTCTTCCACACGCCCAACACGTGGACCAGGCGAAGAGTGGAGGACCGACCGAAGAGGACCAATCCGCATTATTCATAACCCCCTTGGCGCCGCAAGGGAACCGGTAGCAGGAAGCAGAAACAAAGGTGACGGAGGCAAGGTAAACAGGACGGCAGAAGCCTGGCAGTAGTGAGGAAGGCGTAGGGCCCCATCCGCATGCCTCCGTCTGTCCCTCCAGCATCTTTTCAACCATGCAGGTGGCGACCAGACCTACACGACATCTGGGCGACCTACCCAAGATCATATTTCCGAGCCCACGTCAAGCCAGCCGACCACGACGGATAAGGAGACTCCCAACTCCCAGTCCGTGTCCACGGCGGCGAGACCGCTTATCCAGATGCCGACACCATTGGCAGCTGATACTGTCTCCACCTCCCCCACCAGATCGCTACTCACTACTGAGGATGCCAGTGTAGGTCCCCATCTCCATGCACCAAACTGCCCCTGTCTGATTCTGTCAGTTACTGACTTTTGCTTTTTGTCCTTATTTTGCAATGGCAACAAACTACGGTACTGTCAGACACCATATTATATCCTGTTGTTCGTTGCCCAAAGGCGTGCAGGCGGTATTTCTTCCTTCATCCTCGCTGTCTTTCGATGCGTGGACAAAGAAGACATTTCTGTGTTACATCGGCAGTTACGATGAACATTGCCTAGTTCGTCAACTGACCAGTGTTGAATCTGCTTACCCGCCCCTGACGTGAAGGAGGACGGCGACAGGAACGAAAACGAAGGCAGTGTTATGTCATAGGCATCCTGCGCCGACGCTCGGGCTGACGCGTTGAGGGCCTGCTTTCGTCACCCTCTGTGCCGCCAGTGTTGTCTGTGGTCTCGCCGGCACAGAGTTGCGTGTCGTCTCCATGAGGCCTTCATAGCTTTCGGGTTGACTTCTGCAACGACGCCTTGACGCCCCCCGTCCAACGAGTCAGCTGTTGATATGATGTCATGGAGCGTCTGGTCCCCCGCTGCCAGAGTGTGGCTCCTTCCTAGGGGGGAATCCCACCAATGTGTCAGTTATGATTGCACGATTGTGTTACTTTCATCGGACCGCGGAAAGATTTGCCAGGGTTCACACAGGAAATCGGCCCACAAGATCTTACAAGCTGTGACAAAAGGACTTCACTGTCAAACCTCGCCAGAAAGTTTTTTCTGTCTGGCTTGTCTGAAGGATTTATCCAGGACACTACTTGCCTTTTACGTCTTTAAGTCCTCAGCCATCAGTTTCTTCATTATGTAGCCTGATTTCTGAATGACAGGAGGCTTCTTCTACACTGTCCTCGTCGGGAATCTTTGGTGAGCAAATGACTGCACCAGTCGCTTGACTTAAGCGCAAACATCACTATGCAATCATGCTCCCTGTCCACTCCACAACAATCGTCCGGGGGAGAAAGCAGATGAGAACAGCAGTACTTCTGCCTAGCAGTGGATATCCGGCCGACTGGCAAACTGCTTGTTTCCTGCTAGAAGCCCGATCCATGCTTCCTAAACAGGCGAACGAAAGAAGAAAGCATTGGGAAGCGTGCCTACGTCACGAATGTATGAAGTCATTGAAGTCCGATTGACTCGATTCTGATGAGAATGAGTCGCAATTAATAACTACGCAAAGCTCGCGTGACTGTTCCACCCTCCGTTGTTGAGCAGTGACCTTTGCTATCGTATTAAAGCATTCCCCCATAGCAGGTCGAGTAGCAGCTTGAATTGGTATTTTGAATGACTTAAAAGAACATTATCATGAAAGCAGATTTTTTTGGGGCGGCATTCTGTTACATGAATTTTAAAAAAAATATTTAACATTCTGTCTTCCCCCTTGATCGAAGATGACGACATAATGAAGCATTAGGGTGTATTATTCTGCATTCCTTTAGGCATCCCTCCTCACCCTTAGCACGAGGTCCGCTTCCAGTCAAGGTCGCGCAGCGCTGGGAATCTCAAAAGCACCTAACCGCCCTTCAAGTAGAGGGACAATACCTCCTAGTGTCCTCCAGCAAACGATGAAATACAGCACCCGTCAGTCGATTTGATGGCTCATATTCAGACGTCAGTTAAAGAGAAGTCACTGCTCCGACCTTGCATGTAAAAAAACGCTATGAGTCATGAAGGGTTACAGCCATGGAACTTTGGTGTAAACGTTCTGACATCGTTGAAATACAGAGCCGCATTTCAGACGTAGGAGAAGCACATGCGGCGGTGATTACCTAATGGTCATTGTTGTCCCCGTCCTAACAGGAAGAAAGTCTTCATCAAATTCGCCTTGCTCGATCACCTTCCCCTGTAAGGGCCTTCCTGAAGCCTTTTTCAATTTATGCCAAGTTCTTCAATAGTGCCGTTTACCTGACTCGAAGCCACCAGATTATTCCACAGTGATTTCGTCAAACGCCGGCAAAAGTGAAGACGTGTAAATCATTGGCTGCGAACAAGATCAGTTGTACTGAAGGAGAAAAATAGTTCAAGTGAAAACGTAATTCGCATGCGTGGTGACCCTGCGCAGAACCCATAAATACAACCGGAAATGACCCTGCTCCCTGATTGCGAGGGTCTGAGCTGAAGGTCACGACCAGGAGGATCATCTCCTCGTGCAAGCAGTGCAGTCCCTGTGTTTCAAAGCAATACGCGATATTTCATTTGGAACACACTTCGTATTTCACATTATCGTAAATAAGTCATCGATGCATCAAAAGCTGTCAAAACATTAACTACATGGATGGGTGTACGTTGGTTCAAGAAATACTTAAATAGTGTCTTTGGCCTAGGGCTGTGCTAGGGAGGAGCAAGAAATGAAACGAATCGCAGACCTGAATCGCTCCGATTATAATTATTAAAACGCATGAATACAGAGCCATACGCATCTGGTTGACTCCAGAGACACAACGGGGAGAAAGGTAAAAGACACTTGTTCTGGAATGTGACCGATAGAAAGCACAAAAAATATCCAAACAACCAAGATGTTTTGAGTGCGTATCCAGAGGAGCGGACGGACCACTGAAAAACGTTGTTTATGACCTTGAGGTGCACTAGTCTGTTCAAGCGTGATTGTGAGTCATCGCGACCTGCATTAGTGGACACCTGCCGTATTTCTCACATGCAGTTTGTATCAGCCCATTCTTGCACGAGCTTCCTCTAAGTATGCGAGAGGGCAACAACAATGGTGACAGATGATGGACTGTTGTTTTCCTTCTTGCTTGATTTTGCAACCTCGCACCATAACAAATTCAAGTCGAGTGGAATTCTCATGCCATTGGTACAAGGACCTTTCTTACCAAGGATCAAATAACGAAACATCAGCAGGCAATGGTATTCAATATAGACATTGTTTCCGGTTTAGTTGTGATGGCCGATTAAAATACGCAAGCTAAATCTATTTTGCACCATTGGCATCCTGCTATAGCGTTGTATTGGATCAAATCTACAAGAACCTTCACGGCGAAGTTGACTACACAGTGTCTCTAAATCCCAGCACATGAGGTGGTCATACGCATTACCAAAGTGGGGAATAATACCCAGCATGCACCTCCACGCTTACTGCGTTCCTCCACAAGAATGTTTTGGATTTGCTACTTCTCTACCTCCCCCTAATGATCAAATCATTGCCTACCTAAATAATGAACTAGTACATAGGATCGTAATAGTAATAATACTCATAATATACATAAACATGTTACATAATACATTTAATAATAATCATAATAAAAATAAATAGTACTAATAATCTAATAATACTATTTTAAATAATATAAAGAAATAATGAATAAATAGAATCATTAATAAATAATCATTTCTTATCAATCTCACCTTTCAATCATAACAATTACATGTTCAATTTTTCTCTTCTTACCTCTTTTCTTTTCTAAAATCGAATCCAATTTATACCTACACGTATATTCAAACATTCTTCTAAATCATAATAATATATAATAATAATTAATTAATTAAATTAAAATAAGAAGTAGGAAGAATGAAATTGTATATAGTATCAAATGAAAATCCCTATCTTAAGGACCGGAGAGTGTAAGGTCAAGAAATAGTTATAACCTACTAGTAAAATTTGGACGTAATGAAGATAGAGATGATTATTGAAATTCAAAATTGATGACAGGAGAAATGAATGAGGAATAAATAGAATACTATCTTAAAAGGAAATGAAAAACATAAGAGAGAAAGTACTATACTAAGTAAAAGAAGCAAGAAATAAAAGAAGATTGAAAGAAATGAAGAATTAAACTCGACTCTCAATAAAATTAAAATAAAAATAAATAATAAATACAATCATGATGGAAAGAATATATAAAGAAATAAGGGGAAGAAGATAATAAAATAAGAAGGAAGAAGGGAGAATAATTAATAGAGGAAGAATAAGAATAAATGAAAATGATGATCACCCATAAATAAAGAACAGACACTAGAGAGAGAATAGGAAGACAAAGAAAAGAATTATGAAGATGCAATATGCAATCACAAGATAAGTATAATTAGTTTTTTTTAATTAAATACATAGGTAAGAAATTTGAAGACATAGATTAAAGAAGGGAAGGTCGAAAACACAAGTAATGACTAAAATTTAATTCACAGTAAAGAATGCACACACATACGATATTGTAAATAACAATCATCTCTCCTAATATTCATTAAACTATTCTATCACTTTAAGTTAATATAATATAATTTAATATTAATTTAATTTAAGACTGTTATGATACTTACCTATAATTGCCCTAGTCATTGCTTCATTCAAAATCTTCTTACTCCTCATACACTTAATCCAATATATCGTACATTTCATTTTACTATAACATACTCTCATAAATATCAAGAAACATAATGTACTATACTTATATCCCTAACTCCTAACACTCACCTAAATACCGCCGGCATCCCATTTAAAACTACATCCTCCCTCATTATAATATACTTACTAAGCCAATGGTCATAAAATACAAAAACACATAACAAAATACTCAAAAAGAGAATAGAACTAAAACCAAAAATCCAACTCAAAAACTTATAAAACCATCGAACTAATAGCCCAATATAATACTAATAAATAATAATGAATAAGTAAAATAATTGTTCGAAAATAAATATAATTATCTTAATTTACTCATTACTCACTCCATTAATCTAATATATTATATATTTAACATAATTCAATCTGTAAATAACTATAATATAATAATTATCTAATATAGAACATAAATAATAAGATTATGTATGTACACCGTTTTTATATCATACAAGCTCATACTTCTTATAAAATATCAGTACAAATAAACATAAGGTATTAATAATACTCATTGTAAATTACTAATTTTTGATAACTATAATCTTCTTACTAACCGTAATTCCTAAATAATAGTTTACTGTTTAACTCATTCCTTATTCATCACTCAACTCTACATAATCCAAAATCCTTACATCCTCTAATCTGTTCTATTTCTACTTATTTAAATCACAGTAATTATTATCCTCCTCCCCTTCACTTCTTTCCTTAGTTATTACAGTAATAAAATACTTACTTCTGATCCACCTCTTCCTTCCTCATTCTCCCTCCTTCTCCTCCCGCCTCTTCCTCCCTCCTTTCCCCTCCTCTTCCTTCCCCCTCCTTCTACCCCCTCCTCCTTTCCCTTACTTCTTCCCCTGTTCCTCCCCCCACTCTCCTTCTCCTCCTCTTTTGTGGGTGTGCCCATGTGCTGGCCTGGTGAAAAAGAAGGTTCATAAATGTGTTTCGCTCTTTTGTTTTGTGCAGACGTTGTCACGGTCACGCCCGAGATACAAGGGCGCAATCTTGACGGTACGTGGGAATATTTTTACATACTGTCATACATGTGTGGGAGTGTTTCTACATACAAGCATGCACACGTAGAATGTTTCTACACGCGTGAGAGTGTTCGAGGTTTCAAGCCTCCCAGCATGTTGCTAACGAGTTTTCCAAAGCCCTTTACTCTCTGGTTTTCCTCCTGCTTTAGCTCACATCAACTGGACATCGTCAAGCGAGATTATGGACTTGGCCACAATCTATCTACGTTCTCTATTTTCGCCGATTTAAATAGACGAATATAAAAATAATGAAGAATAAATTAGTTCATGCATTCATTCATTCATTCATTCATTCATTTATTCATTCATTCATTCATTCTTTCTTTCTTCTTTTGTTTTAAACATTTAATGCCTGCCACAACAGCTGTCCTCACTTTGCAGGTGTGACCGGTTCACAGTCCGTGGACGACAGCTTCGCTGAAGGTAAAGGATGCGGTGTTGTAGGTCTCCCTGGCTAATCCCCAATTGTAGCTCGTCGTCGCCGCATCCTACATGGCTCGTCCCGCTCTCGTGTGACCATAACCCTCTCTCTTGTGTGGCCATCCCTCTCTCGTGTGGCCATCCCTCTCTCGTGTGGCCATCCCTCTCTCGTGTGGCCATTCCTCTCTCGTGTGGCCATCCCTCTCTCGTGTGGCCATCCCTCTCTCATGTGGCCATCCCTCTCTCGTGTGGCCATCCCTCTCTCGTGTGGCCATTCCTCTCTCATGTGGCCATCCCTCTCTCGTGTGGCCATCCCGCTCTCGTGTGGCCATTCCTCTCTCGTGTGGCCATTCCTCTCTCGTGTGGCCATCCCCCTCTCGTGTGGCCATCCCTCTCTCGTGTGGCCATCCCTCTCTCGTGTGGCCATCCCTATCTCGTGTGGCCATTCCTCTCTCATGTGGCCATCCCTCTCTCGTGTGGCCATCCCTCTCTCGTGTGGCCATTCCTCTCTCGTGTGGCCATTCCTCTCTCGTGTGGCCATCCCCCTCTCGTGTGGCCATCCCTCTCTCGTGTGGCCATCCCTCTCTCGTGTGGCCATTCCTCTCTCGTGTGGCCATTCCTCTCTCGTGTGGCCATCCCTCTCTCTTGTGTGGCCATCCCTCTCTCGTGTGGCCATCCCGCTCTCGTGTGGCCATTCCTCTCTCGTGTGGCCATCCCTCTCTCGTGTGGCCTTATCCCGCTCTCGTGTGGCCATTCCTCTCTCGTGTGGCCATCCCTCTCTCGTGTGGCCTTATCCCGCTCTCGTGTGGCCTTATCCCTCTCTCGTGTGGCCATCCCTCTCTCGTGTGGCCATCCCGCTCTCGTGTGGCCATTCCTCTCTCGTGTGGCCATCCCTCTCTCGTGTGGCCTTATCCCGCTCTCGTGTGGCCTTATCCCGCTCTCGTGTGGCCATCCCTCTCTCATGTGGCCACCCCTCTCTCGTGTGGCCATATCCCTCTCTCGTGTGGCCTTCCCGCCCTCGTGTGGCCTTCCCTCTCTCATGTGGCCTTCCCTCTCTCGTGTGGCCATCCCTCTCTCGTGTGGCCTTCCCTCTCTCGTGTAGCCATCCCTCTCTCGTGTGGCCTTCCCGCTCTCGTGTGGCCTTCCCTCTCTCGTGTGGCCTTCCCTCTCTCGTGTGGCCTTCCCTCTCTCGTGTGGCCTTCCCTCTCTCGTGTGGCCATCCCTCTCTCATGTGGCCATCCCTCTCTCGTGTGGCCATATCCCTCTCTCGTGTGGCCTTCCCGCTCTCGTGTGGCCATCCCGCTCTCGTGTGGCCATATCCCTCTCTCGTGTGGCCATATCCCGCTCTCGTGTGGCCATATCCCTCTCTCGTGTGGCCATTCCTCTCTCATGTGGCCATCCCGCTCTCGTGTGGCCATATCCCGCTCTCGTGTGGCCATATCCCTCTCTCGTGTGGCCTTCCCTCTCTCGTGTGGCCATCCCTCTCTAGTGTGGCCATCCCGCTCTCGTGTGGCCATATCCCTCTCTCGTGTGGCCATATCCCTCTCTCGTGTGGCCATTCCTCTCTCACGTGGCCATCCCGCTCTCGTGTGGCCATTCCTCTCTCGTGTGGCCATTCCTCTCTCGTGTGGCCATCCCTCTCTCATGTGGCCATCCCTCTCTCGATTGGCCATCCTGGTCTCGTTGGCCATCCTTCTCTCGTGTGGCCATCCCTCTCTTGTGTGGCCATATCCCTCTCTCGTGTGGCCTTCCCTCTCTCGTGTGGCCATCCCTCTCTAGTGTGGCCATCCTGGTCTCGTGTGGCCATCCCTCTCTAGTGTGGCCATCCTGGTCTCGTGTGGCCATATCCCTCTCTCGTGTGGCCATCCCTCTCTCGTGTGGCCTTCCCTCTCTCGTGTGGCCATCCCGCTCTCGTGTGGCCATATCCCTCTCTCGTGTGGCCATATCCCGCTCTCGTGTGGCCATATCCCTCTCTCGTGTGGCCATTCCTCTCTCGTGTGGCCATCCCTCTCTCATGTGGCCATCCCTCTCTCGATTGGCCATCCTGGTCTCGTTGGCCATCCTTCTCTCGTGTGGCCATCCCTCTCTTGTGTGGCCATTCCTCTCTCGTGTGGCCATATCCCTCTCTCGTGTGGCCATCCCTCTCTAGTGTGGCCATCCCTCTCTAGTGTGGCCATCCCTCTCTAGTGTGGCCATCCCTCTCTAGTGTGGCCTTCCCTCTCTCGTGTGGCCATCCCTCTCTCGTGTGGCCATATCCCTCTCTCGTGTGGCCTTCCCTCTCTCGTGTGGCCTTCCCTCTCTCGTGTGGCCTTCCCTCTCTCGTGTGGCCATCCCTCTCTCGTGTGGCCATATCCCTTTCTCGTGTGGCCTTCCCTCTCTCGTGTGGCCTTCCCTCTCTCGTGTGGCCATCCCTCTCTAGTGTGGCCATCCTGGTCTCGTGTGGCCATCCCTCTGTCTTGTGTGGCCTTCCCTCTCTCGTGTGGCCATCCCTCTCTAGTGTGGCCATCCCTCTCTAGTGTGGCCATCCTGGTCTCGTGTGGCCATATCCCTCTCTCGTGTGGCCATATCCCTCTCTCTTGTGGCCTTCCCTCTCTCGTGTGGCCTTCCCTCTCTAGTGTGGCCATCCTGGTCTCGTGTGGCCATATCCCTCTCTCGTGTGGCCATCCCTCTCTCGTGTGGCCATCCCTCTCTAGTGTGGCCATCCCTCTCTAGTGTGGCCATCCTGGTCTCGTGTGGCCATCCCTCTCTCGTGTGGCCTTCCCTCTCTCGTGTGGCCATCCCTCTCTAGTGTGGCCATCCTGGTCTCGTGTGGCCATATCCCTCTCTCGTGTGGCCTTCCCTCTCTCGTGTGGCCACCCCTCTCTCGTGTGGCCATCCCTCTCTAGTGTGGCCATCCTGGTCTCGTGTGGCCATATCCCTCTCTCGTGTGGCCTTATCCCGCTCTCGTGTGGCCATCCTGGTCTCGTGTGGCCATATCCCTCTCTCGTGTGGCCATCCCTCTCTCGTGTGGCCATCCCTCTCTCGTGTGGCCATCCCTCTCTCGTGTGGCCATCCCTCTCTCGTGTGGCCATCCCTCTCTCGTGTGGCCATCCCTCTCTCGTGTGGCCTTCCCTCTCTCGTGTGGCCTTCCCTCTCTCGTGTGGCCATCCCTCTCTCGTGTGGCCATCCTGGTCTCGTGTGGCCATATCCCTCTCTCGTGTGGCCATCCCTCTCTAGTGTGGCCATCCCTCTCTCGTGTGGCCATTCCTCTCTCGTGTGGCCATCCCTCTCTCGTGTGGCCTTCCCTCTCTCGTGTGGCCATCCCTCTCTCGTGTGGCCATCCCTCTCTCGTGTGGCCATCCCTCTCTCGTGTGGCCATCCCTCTCTCGTGTGGCCATCCCTCTCTCGTGTGGCCTTATCCAGCTCTCGTGTGGCCATTCCTCTCTCGCGTGGCCTTATCCAGCTCTCGTGTGGCCATCCTGGTCTCGTGTGGCCATATCCCTCTCTCGTGTGGCCATTCCTCTCTCGCGTGGCCTTATCCAGCTCTCGTGTGGCCATCCTGGTCTCGTGTGGCCATATCCCTCTCTCGTGTGGCCATTCCTCTCTCGTGTGGCCATCCCGCTCTCGTGTGGCCTTATCCCGCTCTCGTGTGGCCTTATCCCGCTCTCGTGTGGCCTTATCCTGGTCTCGTGTGGCCATATCCCTCTCAAGTTTGACGTTTTCCGCCCTGTTTGTACGGAATGTAGGCCATTATGAAATCCCGCGTCGTAAGATGAAGGTCCTACGTTGTTCTCCATGTGAGGAAGAGTTGTAAACTGTCCTTTGACGGACTAATATTGTGAACAAAGATTTAGAGGGGGAAAAATCTATTAAGTATACATATGTGTGTTCTTTGTCTACATCATTGAGTCAAGCGCGCGCCTATGTCTGCATGTGTGTGTGTGTGTGTTTGTGTGTGTGTGTGTGTGTGTGTCTGTGTGTGTGTTGTTTCTGTGCGTGCGTGCGTGAGTGTGCTTGCGTGAGTGGGTATCCATATTTGCATGTCTGAGTAGGTGTGCATATTTGCACGCGTCGCGCGCCGTACATTTCTGCCTATTCCTCGGCAGACATACCGGAGGTGTTGCACTGCCGCTACGCGGCGCTGTGTCAGAACGTAAGAGGGACCAACTACTGCCCCGTCAGCATCGGTGCCTCTTCGCTGTGGAACCGCTACCGGAACCGTCTGGGCCGCTACAAGGCCGTGCTGCGTCTGTCGGGCTCCTCGGGCTACTGCCAGCCCCGCCAGGACTACGGACTGGTCATCAGGAACGGACAGCTACACGTCTGGACCTCCGGCGGCTGTCGAGCTACCTTTCAGCTGTGCTGTGAGTGCTTGTTCGTATTAAGGGGAGAGTGTGTCTTGAGAGGAGTCTATATCTTGAGGTCTTGAGGAGAGTCTGTGTATTGAGGCGAGACTGTGTATTTGTATTGAGGAGAGTCTGTGTATTGAGGCGAGACTGTGTATTTGTATTGAGGAGAGTCTGTGTAATGAGGCGAGACTGTGTATTTGTATTGAGGAGAGTCTGTGTATTGAGGTGAGACTGTATTTGTATTGAGGAGAGTCTGTGTATTGAGGTGAGTGTGAATTTGTATTGAGGAGAGTCTGTGTATTGAGGTGAGACTGTATTTGTATTGAGGAGAGTCTGTGTATTGAGGTGAGTGTGAATTTGTATTGAGGAGAGTCTGTGTATTGAGGTGAGTCTGTGTCTTGAAGGTAGTCTGTGTATTTTTATTGAAGAGAGTCTGTGTATTGAGGGAAGTCCGTGTCTTAAAGGGAGTCGTTGTGTATAGGGGAGTCTGTGTCTTTGTACTGAGCAGAGTCTGTGTCTTGAGGCGAGACTGTATAGTTGTATTGAAGAGAGTCTGTATTCATGTTGACGTGAGGCTGTGTATTGAGGTGAGACTGTATTTGTATTGAGGTGAGCCTGTGTATTGAGGCGAGATTGTGTATTTGTATTGAGGAGAGTGTGTATTGAGGCGAGATTGTGTATTTGTATTGAGGAGAGTGTGTATTGTGGCGAGACTGTGTATTTGTATTGAGGAGAGTCTGTGTATTGAGGCGAGACTGTATTTGTATTGAGGAGAGTGTGTATTGAGGCGAGACTGTGTATTTGTATTGAGGAGAGTATGTGTATTGAGAGGAGTCTGTGTTTGTATTGAGGAGAGTCTGTGTATTGAGGCGAGATTGTGTATTTGTATTGAGGAGAGTGTGTATTGTGGCAAGACTGTGTATTTGTATTGAGGAGAATCTGTGTATTGAGGCGAGACTGTATTTGTATTGAGGAGAGTGTGTATTGAGGCGAGACTGTGTATTTGTATTGAGGAGAGTATGTGTAGTGAGAGGAGTCTGTGTTTGTATTGAGGAGAGTGTGTCTTGAGGCGAGACCGTGTATTTGTATTGAGAGTCTGAGTGTTGAGGGAAGTCTGTGACTTGAAGGGAGACCGTGTCTTAATGGGAGTCTGTCTTGAGGAGAGTCTGTATCTATTTTGAGGAGAGTATGTGTATTGAGGTGAGACTGTGTATTTGTATTGAGAGTCTGTGTATTGAGGCGAGACTGTGAATTTGTTTTGAGAGTCTGTGTATTGAGGAAAGTCTGTGTCTTGAAGGGAGACCGTGTCTTAAGGGGAGTCTGTCTTGAGGAGAGTCGGTGTATTGAGGAGAGTCTGTGTCTTGAAGGTAGTCTGTTTATTTGTATTGAGAGTATGTATATTGAGGGAAGTCTGTGTCTCAAAGGGAGACCGTGTCTTAAGGCTAGTCTGTATATGTGTATTGAGAGTCTGTATATTGAGAGAAGTCTGTGTCTCAAAGGGAGACCGTGTCTTAAGGCTAGTCTGTATATGTGTATTGAGAGTCTGTATTTTGAGGGAAGTCTGTCTTGAAGGGAGACCATGACTTAAGGGGAGTCTGCGTATTTATGGGAGTCTGTGAATTTGTATTGAGGAAAGTCTGTGTATTGAGGGAAGTCTGTGTCTTCAGGGGGACCGTGTCTTAAAGGGAGTCTGTGTATTTATGGGAGTCTGTGAATTTGTATTGAGGAGAGTCTGTGTATTGAGGGAAGTCTGTGTCTTGAGAGGAGTCTGTAGCTTTAAGGAAGATAGTGCATTGAGAGGAATTTGTTTTGCGAGTGTATATTAAGAGGATACTGTGTATTGTGGGAAAACTGTGTCTTGAAGGGAGTTAGTGTCGTGTGTGTGTTTGTTAGTGTTAACATTCATCCCCATCCTGCCTTTGCACACACACACACACACACACACACACAAACACAGACATACACACACACAGACATACACACACACAGATACACACACAGACATACACACACACACAGACACACACAGACACACACACAGACACACACACAGACATACACACACAGACATACACACACAAAGACACACAGACACACACACACACAGACACACACACATACACACACACGACACACACAGACATACACAGACACACACAGACACACACACACACACACAGACACACACACACACATACACACACACACACACACACACACACACACACACACACACACACACACACATACACGCTCACACTCACCCGTGCACTCCTGTGACACAGACGCCAGACGGAGTGTGTGCTTGGGCCTGGGCCAGTGCCAGAACTGGCGTGGAGGGGAGAGGACGTGCCTCTTTCCCAGCGACCTGGAGACGCTCTACCCAGAGGTGTGGAACGCGTACCGATGGACCAAGGTGCTGGAGGCCAGGAACGCGGCGGGAGGACAAGACGCCTGCTACGGGGCCAGCTTCTCCATCTCGGGAGGGAGCAGGCCCGCCTTCACCGCCCCTGGCTCCTGCCGTGGCTACCTCTACCTGTGTTGTGAGCACCTGTCTTGTCCGTGGTGCTTGTGTGTGCGCGCGCGCGCGTGTGTGTATGTGTGTGCGTGCATGCGCGCGCGCGTTCGTATGAGTGTGTGTGTTTTGTGTGTGAGTTTGCGTGTGTCTGTGTTTGTGTGTGTGTGTATGTTTGTGTGTGTGTGTGAGTGCGTGTATGTGTGTGTATGTGTGTGTGTGTGTGTGTGTGTGTGCGTGTGTGTGTGTGTGCGTGCGTGCGTGCGAGTGCATGTGTGTGTGCGCGTGCGCGCATGTGTATGTGTGTGTCTGCGTGCGTGTTTGAGTGTGTGTGTGTGTGCGCGTGCGTGCGTGCGTGTGTGCGTGCGTGCGTGTGTGTGTGTGTCTGTGTGTGTGTGTGTGTGTGAGAGAGAGAGAGAGAGAGAGAGAGAGAGAGAGAGAGAGAGAACTTTGAAACTTTATTCATCAGACTACAAGTCCATAGACGAATAAGGGAACACGGGGTGGGGATGGAGAGTGAGGGACTTGCCTCAAGAGGCAAGAAAACAAGGGGGGAAGGGGCGGCGGGATCAACAAGGGTACAACATAACCAGCATGTCCCCGCTACTCACTGAATCTACATCCTGTCACGTTTATACTATAGATGCTGACCAAAAGGCGATGGCGTATCCTCACGCCTTTAAACAAATATTGACAAACGTTTTGGCCAGGAATCGAGGACAGTAGCTGAAGCCTAACATTTCAACCCAATGTTTTAAACAGCACATCATTGCACTCCAGTGTACACTTACTGGCATACACATGTCTGAGTTTCTTGCCAGTTTCAACCAGCAAGGAAAAAGAACTGTGCAATTCGATGACATCTTGATAAGGTGACGACACACTGCAGTTTATGGGAGTTGCAGTGTAGTGTCAAATCTGCCATCGGAGCATTTTGGGATAACAAAATTTAAATAAACTCAAACTAGTCGATCGTTGTTCATGACACTACATAATGCCGACCTGAAAGTACGTGAATATACATCTGCTTACACCAACCACACCACTCCCCCTCCCCGTCCTCTCTCCCTCCCCACCCTCTTCCCCTCCCCGCCCTCTTCCCCTCCCTGCTCTCTTCCCCTCCCCGCTCTCTTCCCCTACCCGCTCTCTTCCCCTACCCGTCCTCTCACCGTCCCCGCCCACATCCCCCCCCCCCCCCCCCGCCAAATGTTCGTTGAATTATCAGAACAGATCACACGAGCTACGACTCCGCACACTCTAGTAATTCAACATCCCTCCCTCCCTCCCTCCCTCCCTCCCTCCCTCCCTCCCTCCCATTTGCCCTCCTCCCTCCCTCCCTCCCTCCCTCCCTCCCTCCCTCCCTCCCTCACTCCTTCCATCCCTTCCTCCCTCCCTCTATCCCTCTCTCCCTCAATCCCTCCCTCCTCCCTTCCTCCCCCTCCCTCCCTCCTTCCCTCCTCCCTCCCCTCCCTCCCCTCCCCTCCCTCCCTCCCCCACCTCCCTCCCCTCCCTCCCTCCCCCTCCTCCCTCCCTCCCTTCTCCCTTCCCCCCCCTAACCCTCCCTCTCTCCCTCCCTCCCTCCCTTCCTCCATTCAAACAGTTTACCTGCTACATTTTCAGAACACATTGAGCAGTTTTTTCTTCTATCTTCGCAGAACATTCCATATAGCATGAAAACGTATAAATAATGTGTTCATTTTTCCACAAAATGTTTTATTAACGATAGTAGGAAACGTATAATTTTTTGCACAGTATTCAACACTTTCTCAACGCTTTCATATAAGCATGAAATAAACTACATTAAAACAACGATAATACTTTTGGAGAGAGAGAGGGGGGTGGGGAGGGAGTGCGTGTGAACGCGCGCGTATGTGTGCATGTAGGTGCGTTGGTTGCGAGTCTCTGGGAGTGTCTCAGTACTGGAGTTTCTGCCTGTCACGTGGGATGGTTGATGACAGTGGAGAGGACAACGCCAGATGTTATCGGTAACTATGCTAAAGACGCCGATGAGAACGATTGTGACGACAATGACAACCATGTTGATGACGGCGACGAAGACGATAATGGCGAAGACGACGAGACGACGACATTAATTATGGTAATGATGATGAATACAAAGCGTTTGTTAATAACAGTGATATCGATGACGGCGGCGGTGACGATGACGACAACGATGAGGACAAAGATGATATTGTGACCGTTGACACCACTGGCACTGCAGGCTGGAGCGCTGTAGCTGTAGCTGTCTTCCCTTGCAGTGAACAGCCAGGAGCAGGAATCCGTCACGGACCTAGAGGGAGGTAACTGAGTGGCAGGACGCCTGCCTCCCGCCTCTCCTGCCGTCTCATCCTCTTCAGTCGCGTTACCTCATACCGCCCATCCCACTAGATCCACCCCTATCTCCTTTTGAATCTGGTTTCTACGTGCAGCTCATCCCACTATATCCACCCCATGTCTCCTCTCCATCTTGTTTCTACGTGCTGCCCGTCAAACAAAATATGTCTCATCAAATTAACCTAGTCTAATTACCTCGTGCAGCACTATGTACTAGACCAGCTTCATCACAGTGTACAGTCTAATTAGCGCATGCAGCCCTACAAGCTAGACCTGTCACATTTCCCTATGCAATCTAATTACCCCATGCAGTCCCATGTATTAGATCTGTCACATCAAATATCCAGTCCAGTCACCCCGTTCAGCCCTTTATACTAGATTCGCCACATCTTCTATACAGTCTCACTACCCTACACAGGCCTTCGTATTGGATCTGTCACATCAAAGTACCCGACAGCCTAATCACTCCATGGAGCTATGAATATCAGAGTTCTTACATCTCGCTGTTCCAGTTTAAAATCTCCATGCATTCCGTCAAACTAGACCTGCCTCGGTCTGATTACCTCATAGAGCCCTATGTGCTAGAGTTGCCACGTCTCCCTGTGCACTTTAATTGCCCCGTTCAGCCCTCTGTGCTAGAGTTGCCACATCTCCCTGTTCACTTTAATTGCCCCGTTCAGCCCTATGTGCTAGAGTTGCCACATCTCTCTGTGCACTTTAATTGCCCCGTTCAGCCCTCTGTGCTAGATTTGCCACAGCTCCCTATGCACTTTAATTGCCCCGTTCAGCCCTATGTGCTAGAGTTGCCACATCTCCTTGTGCACTTTCATTGCCCCGTTCAGCCCTATGTGCTAGAGTTGCCACATCTCCCTGTGCACCTTAATTGCCCCGTTCAGCCCTCTGTGCTAGATTTGCCACATCTCCCTGTGCACCTTAATTGCCCCGTTCAGCCCTCTGTGCTAGAGTTGCCACATCTCCCTGTGCACCTTAATTGCCCCGTTCAGCCCTCTGTGCTAGAGTTGCCACATCTCCCTGTGCACCTTAATTGCCCCGTTCAGCCCTATGTGCTAGATTTGCCACATCTCCGTGTGCACTTTCATTGCCCCGTTCAGCCCTATGTGCTAGATTTGCCACATGTCCCTATACACTATAATTGCCCCGTTCAGCCCTACGTACTAGATCTGTCACATCTCTCTACACAGTCTAATTACCCCGTGCAGCCCTACGTATTAGGTCTATCACATCTCCCTGCACAGTCTAATGAATCCCATGCATCCCTACGTACTAGATCTGTCACATTTCCCTACACAGTCTAATTACCCCGTGCAGCCCTACGTATTAGGTCTATCACATCTCCCTGCAGTCTAATGAATCCCATGCATCCCTACGTACTAGATCTGTCACATCTCCCTACACAGTCTAATCACCCGTTGTAGCCCTACGTACTAAATTTGTCACATACCCTGTGCACTCGTGCAGTCCATTAAACTAGATTTGCAACGAAGATACGTCTCTGTCTTCTCTAACGACGCTGCGTGCAAGAGAACACTCAAAATGGCGAGTGCTAGGCACACGTGGACGCAGACAGAATGGAACGCAAGACAATCTTCAGGCTGAGTTCAGATTGTCATGTGCCCCCTCTGGACAGCCGCGATGGTCGGGCCATCGTTTCCATTGCTTGGTAGACAGAAGGCCGTTCGTTTGAGGAAACGAGGCAGTGTGCGTTTCATTCAAGATCCATTTCGCAGCCAAAGCTTGGCCGCCAACACGTCTTCTCGTGCAAATCTGGTTTACAGGTCTCGCATTCTCCTCCTGCATTCTTTCATATTTTTGGCTGCTTCTGAATATTCGACGTCTCAACATGATATGTGGCTCATGGAAACACTTCAATTTACCTGCAGCCATGCAACAGAAAACATTACGCCCATGTAAATACGCTGTTCAGATCGTTCAGGGAATGATAACATTCTGTACCGGTAACGCCATTATGGTCTTGATATGCATGCACTCTGCATACACCGTGCAAGCACTGTAAACGCTATATGCAGTCATAGTAAGTATACAACGCATGCACTGTAAACATCCCATGCATCTATAGCGAACATACATTGTATGCAGTATAAACACATAACACAAGAACGGTAAACATCCCATGCATCTATAGTAAACATACAATGCTTGCACTATAAACACATAACACAAGAACTGTAAACTTCCCATGCATCTATAGTAAACAAACAATGCATGCACTATAAACACATAACACAAGAACGGTAAACATCCCATGCATCTTTAGTAAACATACATTGCATGCAGTATAAACACATAAAATAAGAACTGTAAACAGCCCATGCATCTATAGTAAACATTCAATGCATGCACTATAAACACATAAAACAAGAACTGTAAACATATCGTGAATCTATAGTAAACATACAATGCATGCACTATAAACACATAACACAAGAACGGTAAACATCCCATGCATTTATAGTAAACATTCAATGCATGCGTTAGCTATATATATATATATATATATATATATATATATATATATATATAAAACCCAAACGGTTTCGGTCTATCCGGATATCCATCCGCTCTATGCGTTCGGCCGCCCATACACGGATCTCCGCGAAATTAGGCATGTCGCTCCCCCGTGACTGGATAGGGGTGGTCGTTGCATTTTGGAAGGCGTACCTCCGACCGTTCCGGAGATATTCCCTCTGGAACTTTTTAGTCATGGGACTGTTGATGGCAAAGGGAGGCAACTCGGCTCCAACGTGTGCTTCGTGAGAGGGTAAAGGGAGGCAACTTGGCTCCAACGTGTGCTTCGTGCTGCACGAGGTTTACGGGTCCGAGCTCGCTCATCTCATCACGCGTTGATTTTGGTGAATGTGAGGGAAAAGGTGGACACGGGAAAAGGTGGACACGGGAAAAGGTGGACACGGGAAAAGGTGGACACGGGAACAGGTGGAGGCGGAAACAGGTGGAGACGGGAACAGGTGGTGACGAGAACAGGTGGAGACGGGGAAAGGTGGAGACGGGTAAACCATCTAGTAAACACATAACACAAGAACGGTAAACATCCCATGCATCTATAGTAAACATACAATGCATGCACTATTAACACAGAACACAAGAACAGTAAACATCCCATGCATCTATAGTAAACAAACAACGCATGCACTATAAACATAAAATAAGAACTGTAAAAATCCCATGCATCTATAGTAAACATACAATGCATGCAGTTCTAGTTCTAGTTCAGTCTCTTAACCCTGAGATGGGTTGTTGATTCACCACTGATGACTTTCGGACAATTTTCCTCCATCGATCTCTATCCTCTGTGGCTCGCTGTGAGTCAGCAAAGGTCAAGCCTGTCCACTCTTTGATGTTGTCTTCCCACCTCTTTCTCTGCCTGCCTCTCCTTCTCCCACCTGGTACGGTACCTTGCAGGATGGTCTTGGCCAGCCCACTGCCTCTTGACACGTGACCGTACCACTTCAGCTTTCTGCTTTTCACGATTGAGAGCAGGTCTTCGTACTGTCCAAATGCTCTTCTGATCCTCTTGCTGACTTCCTCATTCGTGACATGGTCTTTATATGAGATGTTCAGAATCTTGCGATAACATCTCATTTCCAGGGCTTGTATCCGTCTCTGTAGTTCAGATGTGAGTGTCCAGAACTCGCATTCATACAAGAATACGGAGATGGCCAGCGTGTGCATGAGCCTGATCTTCGACGCGAGAGTAATATTTATGTCACGTCATATTGGCTTCAACTTTGCCAATGCTGCTGTTCTCTGTGCTATCCTGGACAGTATCTCTGGTTTGAACCCTTCATCAGTCACAATAGATCCCAGGTATTTGAAGTTGTTCACAGCTTCTAGTTTTTGGCCCTTCACTTTGATTTCCATTTTGAAGCCCCGAGGGTTGTTCGTCATCATCTTAGTCTTCTCGGCACTGATCTCCATGCTATATGCCTGTGAGGTCTTGTCCAGGTGCTCAACAAGACTAGTCAGCTCCTCTTCACTTCCTGCTAATCCATCAATGTCATCAGCAAAACGTAAGTTGGTGATCTTTCTGCCATAGATGCCGATTGATCCTTCGTGGTCTGCTAGGGCATCAGTCATTATCCTTTCGAGGAATGCATGCAGTATAAACACATAACACAAAAACGGTAAACGTCCCATGCATCTATAGTAAACAAACAAAGCATGCGGTGTAAAAGCCCGAAACAATTACTGTAACCGATCCTTACAAGAACTACGAACACGTCGATCACGAACTAGGGAAATCCAAGCAAACAACAAAAGCATACATTGCAAACTAAGCATTCTGTGCAAACTCAATGAACTTTCATTATGCCACAATAACCACGCATAGCAAGAACTAAAATCATTCCAGCAAACACTGCAATCATTCCGTCTAAGACATTCCGTGCCAGCAGTATTCACACGTCAAGCATGCACTGTACACATGTCAAGCAAGCACCATACACATGTCAAGCAAGCACTGCACACACGGCAAGCAAGCACTGCACACACGTCAAGCAAGCACTGCACACACGTCAAGCAAGCACTGCACACACGTCAAGCAAGCACTGCACACACGGCAAGCAAGCACTGCACACACGTCAAGCAAGCACTGCACACACGTCAAGCAAGCACTGCACACACGGCAAGCAAGCACTGCACACACGTCAAGCAAGCACTGCACACACGTCAAGCAAGCACTGCACACACGTCAAGCAAGCACTGCACACACGGCAAGCAAGCACTGAACACACGTCAAGCAAGCACTGCACACACGTCAAGCAAGCACCGCACACACGTCAAGCAAGCACTGTACACACGGCAAGCAAGCACTGTACACACGGCAAGCAAGCACTGCACACACGGCAAGCAAGCACTGCACACACGGCAAGCAAGCACTGCACACACGGCAAGCAAGCACTGCACACATGGCAAGCAAGCACCGCACACATGGCAAGCAAGCACTGTACACACGGCAAGCAAGCACTGCACACATGGCAAGCAAGCACTGTACACACGGCAAGCAAGCACTGCACACACGGCAAGCAAGCACCGCACACATGGCAAGCAAGCACTGTACACACGGCAAGCAAGCACTGCACACATGGCAAGCAAGCACTGTACACACGGCAAGCAAGCACCGCACACATGTAAAAGGTAAAGGTAAAGGTGTGATTTTAAATAGCGACTTACACCCTTTGTCTTCGTTTCAAACCGCTTTACACTTTACCCCCTGATCACTGGGCATCTTGATCAATCCTCACTGGTCCCTCACAACAAACATAGTGACAGACATTTAAGACGCACACAGTCAGGTACCAGCGCCAACTCCACTTCCTGGGGAGTATTCCAACCCGATGCTGGCGCTTGTCCGCATACAAGGGTTAATCGCACTACGTTTTGCCAACATTGCCCTCACATGTACCCGGTTTTACTCCTGGGTGGGGACAAGCAATGCGAGTTAAGCATCTTGCTCAAGGAACAGCGCAGCTGCGAACACCGTACCCACTGGCCGCAAGCGACTGTAGGTCCAGCGTGCTAACCACTCGGCCACAGAGCCCCAGAGCACTGTACGCATGTCAAGCAAGCATCTGTACGCATGTCATGCAAGGATTGTACACACGTCAAGCAAGCACTGCACACAAGTCAAGCAAGCACTGTACGCATGTCATGCAAGCACTGTACACACGGCAATCAAGCACTGTACGCATGTCATGCAAGGATTGTACACAGGTCAAGCAAGCACTGTACGCATGTCATACAACGATTGTACACACGGCAAGCAAGCACTGTACGCATGTCATGCAAGCACTGTACAGATGTCAAGCAACACTGTACACACGGCAAGCAAGCAATTTCGCATGTCATACAATGATTGTACACACGGCAAGCAAGCACTGTACGCATGTCATACAAGGATTGTACACACGGCAAGCAAGCACTGTACACATCTCATGCAAGCATTGTACAGATGTCAAGCAACACTGTACACACGGCAAGCAAGCACTGTACGCATGTCATACAAGGACTGTACACACGGCAAGCAAGCACTGTACACATCTCATGCAAGCATTGTACAGATGTCAAGCAACACTGTACACACGGCAAGCAAGCAATTTCGCATGTCATACAATGATTGTACACACGGCAAGCAAGCACTGTACACATCTCATGCAAGCATTGTACAGATGTCAAGCAACACTGTACACACGGCAAGCAAGCAATTTCGCATGTCATACAATGATTGTACACACGGTAAGCAAGCACTGTACACATGTCATGCAAGGACTGTACACACCCCAGGCAAGCACTGTACACATCTCATGCAAGCATTGTACAGATGTCAAGCAACACTGTACACACGGCAAGCAAGCACTGTGCGCATGTCATACAAGGCTTGTACACACGGCAAGCAAGCACTGTACACATGTCATGCAAGCATTGTACAGATGTCAAGCAACACTGTACACACGGCAAGCAAGCAATTTCGCATGTCATACAATGATTGTACACACGGCAAGCAAGCACTGTACGCATGTCATACAAGGATTGTACACACGGCAAGCAAGCACTGTACACATCTCATGCAAGCATTGTACAGACGTCAAGCAACACTGTACACACGGCAAGCAAGCACTGTACGCATGTCATGCAAGGATTGTACACACGTCAAACAAGCACTGCACACACGTCAAGCAAGCACTGCACACACGTCAAGCAAGCACCGTACACACGTCAAGCAAGCATTGTACACATGTCAAGCAAGCACTGCAACACACGGCAAGCAAGCACTGCACACACGGCAAGCAAGCTCTGCACACACGGCAAGCAAGCACCGTACACACGGCAAGCAAGCACCGTACACACGGCAAGCAAGCACTGCACACACGTCACGCAAGCACTGAACACACCACACGCAAGCACTGTACACACGTCAAGCAAGCACTATACACACGTCAAGCAAGCACTGCACACACGTCAAGCAAGCACTGCACACACGTCATGCAAGCACTGCACATACGTCAAACAAGCACCTCACACACGTCAAGCAAGCACTGCACACACGTCAAGCAAGCACTGCACACACGTCAAGCAAGCACTGCACACACGGCAAGCAAGCACTGCACACACGGCAAGCAAGCACTGCACACACGGCAAGCAAGCACCACACACACGGCAAGCAAGCACTGCACACACGTCATGCAAGCACTGTACACACGGCAAGCAAGCACTGTACACACGTCAAGCAAGCACTGTACACACGTCAAGCAAGCACTGCACACACGTCAAGCAAGCACTGCACACACGTCAAGCAAGCACCGTACACACGTCAAGCAAGCACTGCACACACGTCAAGCAAGCACTGCACACACGTCAAACAAGCACTGCACACACGGCAAACAAGCACTGCACACACGGCAAGCAAGCACTGTACACACGGCAAGCAAGCACTGCACACTCGGCAAGCAAGCACTGCACACACTTCAAGCAAGCACTGTATACACGGCAAGCAAGCACTGCACATACGTCAAGCAAGCACCGTACACGTCAATCAAGCACTGCACACACGTCAAGCAAGCACTGCACACACGTCAAGCAAGCACTGCACACACGTCAAGCAAGCACTGTACACGTCAAGCAAGCACTGTACACACGTCAAGCAAGCACTGCACACAAGTCAAGCAAGCACCGTACACGTCAAGCAAGCACCGTACGCACGTCAAGCAAGCATTGCACACACGGCAAGCAAGCACTGCACACACGGCAAGTTGGCACTGCACACACGGCAAGCAAGCACTGTACACACGTCAAGCAAGCACTGCACACACGTCAAGCAAGCACTGCACACACGTCAAGCAAGCACTGCACACACGTCAAGCAAGCACTGCACACACGTCAAGCAAGCACTGCACACACGGCAAGCAAGCACTGTACACACGTAAAGCAAGCACTGTACACACGTCAAGCAAGCACTGCACACACGGCAAGCAAGCACTGTACACACGGCAAGCAAGCACTGCACACACGGCAGCAAGCACCGCACACACGTCACCCAAGCACTGCACACACGTCACGCAAGCACTGCACACACGTCACGCAAGCACTGTACACACGTCACGCAAGCACTGCACACACGTCACGCAAGCACTGTACACACGGCAAGCAAGCACTGTACACACGTCAAGCAAGCACTGTACACACGGCAAGCAAGCACTGCACACACTTCAAGCAAGCACTGCACACACGTCAAGCAAGCACTGTACACACGTCACGCAAGCACTGCACACACGTCACGCAAGCACTGTACACACGGCAAGCAAGCACTGCACACACTTCAAGCAAGCACTGTACACACGGCAAGCAAGCACTGCACACACTTCAAGCAAGCACTGCACACACGGCAAGCAAGCACTGCACACACGTCACGCAAGCACTGCACACACGGCAAGCAAGCACTGCACACACGTCAAGCAAGCACTGTACACACGGCAAGCAAGCACTGCACACACGGCAAGCAAGCACTGCACACACTTCAAGCAAGCACTGCACACACGTCACGCAAGCACTGTACACACGTCAAGCAAGCACTGTACACACGTCAAGCATGCACTGTACACACGTCACACAAGCACTGCACACACGTCACGCAAGCACTGCACACACGTCACGCAAGCACTGCACACACGTCACGCAAGCACTGCACACACGTCACGCAAGCACTGTACACACGTGTTACAGACACTGAGAGCTCAGTGGCTGCAGGTGACCAGCAGTGCCAGTGGGCGGGTCGGTGTGGAAATAGCGGCCCCACGCACACGCTGTGTCCCCTGCCCCCCCGGGCTGCCTCGCTCTGGCGACGTCTGCGCGCCCGCCCTGGCTGGAGGCCCCGTCTCCGTCGCCAAGGTCCGAGGCAGCCAGGATGCCGGGGTAACTTCGCCCTGGTCTCCCGAGGGGGTCGTCCCTGGGTGCGAGTGCAGGGCCGGTGTGAGGCCGCCTTCCTCCTTTGCTGTGAGTGGCCTTCCGCCTGCATGGCGCAGTGATGTGTGTGACTGTTGATGCACTGCTATGTGCTGTTGATGTACGTGTTTCTATATGTATATAAATGCGTATGGTTCTATGCTTTAATGTTTGTCTCGATGTGTTTGACGCTGTGTGTTTATGTGTATGATGCTGTGTGTGCTGATGTGATTGACATTTTGAGTGTTGATGTGTTTGACGTCGAGTTTGATGATGTGTTTGACGCTGAATGTTGATGTATATCACGCTGTTTATATAATTATGTGCATAACGCTGTTGTGTTGATGTGTTTAATGACGCGTGTGTTGATATGTGTGACGCTGTGTTGATATGTATGACGCTCTTTGTTGTGCACAACGCTGCATGTGTGTTGATGTTTATGACGCTGTGTGTTTGTGTTTATGATGCTGTGTGTTGATGTTTATGACGCTGTGTGTGTAGATACGCATGATGCTGCGTGTTGATGTGAATGAGACGTGTGTGTTGATGTGTATCACGCTCCGTTTTGGTGCACGTAACGCTGTATGTGTTGTGTCACGCTATTTGTGTTGATGTTTGTAATGCTGTGTGTGTTGATATACTGTACAGGATGCTGTAAGTGTTGTTTACGTGTATGGCGCTGTGAATGCTGATGTGTATAACACTGTGTTTTAATGTGAATATAATGCACGATGGTGTGCTGTACGTGTACACTAAGACCTCAGTGCAGGGTACTTTGCTATATCGTCTGTGCTGCAATGTGCCGCGCTGTTATTGTACCGCTCGTATACAGTGCAGCACACCGCAGTGCACTGCACTACAGTTTACCGTGTTGTTTGCTACTGCACAGATGCTGCCAGAAGACATTTTGCCAGGGGGATTGGTGTCGACTACTGATCCGCCTGGCCATGACCTGTCCCGCTCTTCACCAGCAGCTGTCCTCCCAGGACTCTCAGTGCAGTGAGTCTGTGTGGCTGTATGTGTGTGTGTGTGTGTGTGTGTGTGTGTCTGTGTGTCTGTGTGTGTGTGTGTGTGTGTCTGTGTGTGTGTCTGTGTGTGTGTGTCTGGGTGTCTGTCTGTCTGTGTGTCTGCGCGTGTGTGTGTGTGTGTGTGTGTCTGTCTGTCTGTCTGCGTGTGTGTGTGTGTCTGTCTGCGTGTGTGTGTTTGTGTGTGTGTGTGTGTGTGTGTTGTGTGTGTGTGTGTGTGTGTGTGTGTGTGTGTGTGTGTGAGTGAGAGAGAGAGAGAGAGAGACCGAGAGAGAGAGAGAGAGAGAGAGACCGAGAGAGAGACAGAGACAGAGAGAGAGACAGAGAGACAGACACACAGACAGACACACAGACAGACAGACACACAGCCAGACAGACACACAGACAGACACACATACAGACAGACACACAGACAAACAGACACACAGGCAGGCAGACAGACACACAGACAGACAGACAGACAGACAGACAGACACACAGACACACACAGACAGATACACAGGCAGACACACACACAGACAGACACACAGACAGATACACAGGCAGACACACACACAGACAGACACACAGACAGATACACAGGCAGACACACACACAGACAGACACACAGACAGATACACAGGCAGACACACACACAGACAGACACACAGACAGATACACAGGCAGACACACACGCTGACTGACTCACAGACAGATACACAGGCAGACACACACACAGACAAACACACAGACAGATACACAAGCAGACACACACACAGACACACAGACAGATACACAGGCAGACACACACACACACAGACAGACACACAGACAGATACACAGACAGACACACACACAGACAGACAGATACACAGGCAGACACACACACAGACAGATACACAGGCAGACACACAGACAAACACACAGACAGATACACAAGCAGACACACACACAGACACACAGACAGATACACAGGCAGACACACACACAGACAGATACACAGACAGACACACACACAGACAGACACACAGACAGATACACAGGCAGACACACACACAGACAGATACACAGGCAGACACACACACAGACACACAGACAGATACCCAGGCAGACACACACACAGACAGACACACAGACATATACACAGGCAGACACACACACAGACAGATACACAGACAGGCAGACACACACACAAACACACAGACAGACACACATGTAGACACACACACAGACAGACACACAGACAGATACACAGGCAGACACACACACAGACAGATACACAGGCAGACACACGCACAGACAGACACAGTCTTGAACAGAGAGGGTGGATGGGCTGTAATGGGAAGCCATCTTGAAATATGCAATGGAATCAGGACGGACAAAGAGACAAAAGGCGGTAAGACTGCGAAGGATGGATGATTCGACGCAAAGAAGATAAGCAACTGTGAGCAATTGTGCGAAGCGTTCTTTTATATGCACCCTTGAAAGATCCACGGGTCTCCATTTCGTATAGGCAGCAAATGGACACGGATGTCTGCAAGGCTTTGTGGACCATTGCTTTCAAATGTTAGAGTCTTGCTTGAGTTCTTTGGGCGTGCGTTTGTGTCCGGGACTTGTGTGGGACAAATTCTGATGCGTCTTTGCTTCATGTCTGCAGCCTGGGCGCTCCCTCCCCCAGCAGCGTAGATCCAGCTCTCCTGTGTCTCCATCCACCGTCACCACCACCACCAGCACCACCACTAGTACCAGCACAACCATCACTACAAATACCAGCACCAGCTGTATACCACCACCTTTACCACCATCAGTACCACCAGCACCAGCACTACCATTCCCAGCACCGTCACCACAACCATGAACAGCACCACCAGCACCACCAGCACCACCAGCACCACCACCACGATAATTACCAGCAGCACTGTATGCAGGACAACGTATTTCAGGCTTACACGTACACCAGGACGGGGCGCGGGGCCTGCACTGACGGATGTGTTGGCATTGGAGCTAACTTCATCCCACACGACTCGAGGCCTCAGCAGACACCTCCCCTGCAGTACCCGTCACGTAACCATTACGCCAGGGACGTGCCACATGAACATGCGTCCCTCACAGAGACACCAGTGACAGTTCAGTAGCACACCAATGACACACCGGTGACACAATAATAACACATCAGTAGCGTTCGCCAGAAACACACCAGTAGCACACCAGTGAAACAAGTAGCACACCAGTGACGCTCCAGTAGCACACCAGGGACACTCCAGTAGCACACCAGTGACGTTCCAGTAGCACACCAGTGACACACAAGTAGCATACCAGGGACGCTCCAGTAGCACACCAGTGACACGCAAGTAGCTCACCAGTGACGCTCCAGTAGCACACCAGTGACACGCAAGTAGCTCACCAGTGACGCTCCAGTAGCACACCAGGGACACACAAGTAGCACACCAGGGACACTCCAGTAGCACACCAGTGACACACAAGTAGCACACCAGTGACGCTCCAGTAGCATTCCAGGGACACTCCAGTAGCACACCAGTGACACACAAGTAGCACACCAGTGACGCTCCAGTAGCACACCAGGGACACTCCAGTAGCACACCAGTGACACACAAGTAGCACACCAGTGACGCTCCAGTAGCACACCAGTGACGTACACACAATTAGCACACCAGGGACACTCCAGTAGCATTCCAGGGACACTCCAGTAGCACACCAGTGACGCTCCAGTAGCACACCAGTGACACACAAGTAGCACACCAGTGACGCTCCAGTAGCACACCAGTGACACTCCAGTAGCATTCCAGGGACACTCCAGTAGCACACCAGTGACGCTCCAGTAGCACACCAGTGACACACAAGTAGCACACCAGTGACGCTCCAGTAGCACACCAGGGACACTCCAGTAGCATTCCAGGGACACTCCAGTAGCACACCAGTGACGCTCCAGTAGCACACCAGTGACACACAAGTAGCACACCAGTGACAGTTCAGTAGCATTCCAGGGACACTCCAGTAGCACACCAGTGACGCTCCAGTAGCACACCAGTGACACACAAGTAGCACACCAGTGACGCTCCAGTAGCACACCAGTGACGCTCCAGTAGCACACCAGTGACGTACACACAAGTAGCACACCAGGGACACTCCAGTAGCATTCCAGGGACACTCCAGTAGCACACCAGTGACGCTCCAGTAGCACACCAGTGACACACAAGTAGCACACCAGTGACGCTCCAGTAGCACACCAGTGACGTACACACAAGTAGCACACCAGGGACACTCCAGTAGCACACCAGGGACACTCCAGTAGCACACCAGGGACACTCCAGTAGCACACCAGGGACACTCCAGTAGCACACCAGGGGCACTCCAGTAGCACACCAGGGACACTCCAGTAGCACACCAGTGACACTGCAGTAGCACACCAATGACGCCCCACTGATACACCTGAAACACCCCATTGACACACCAGTAACACATCGGTGAGACACTGGTAACACACAATAACACGCCAGTAACACATCGGTGAGACACTGGTAACACAATAACACGCCAGTCAGGCTGAAATGGTCGTTGTCAACCACATTCGGGGACAGAGTACTCCGAGTACTCTGTCCCCGGGGACAGAGTACTCGGAGTACTCTGTCCCCGGGGACAGAGTACTCGGTCTTTGAAATTCGCCAGTTTCAAGATTATAATATGCAACAAATGTTTGGACTAGTGATTTCAGAAAGAGAGAAAGAAAGAAAAAGTGAAACACTTATCGCCGAGTGAAGAACATGTCGCGATATATCACATGGTCATCGGTATGTCACGTGACTGTAAGGACGAGATTTCAAAGACCGAGTACTCTGTCCCCGAATGTGGTTGACAACGACCATTTCAGCGCCAGTAACACATCGGTGAGACACTGCGGTAACACACAATAACACGCCAGTAACACATCGGTGCGACACTGGTAACACACAATAACACGCCAGTAACACATCGGTGAGACACTGGTAACACACAATAACACGCCAGTAACTCACCTGGCCCAAGCCGCGCATACCCAACGTGATTGCATGGCAATAGCCAACTTCTCACAGCGCCACCTATGCTGATAGGGGGAAGTAACTCCAGGCCTGCCAGAAAACGAACCTCCCCGGGGGGACAGACCTCTATGCGCTTCCTGCAAGATTGGCTCCGTCTGTCGCGCCCTCCTGTGTGCACACTCTGTCACATCGGGGCGCCACGGCAGCGCAGGGAGAGCTCTTAGCATCGGGACTGGGAACCTGTGCTGACGTTCGACAGTCAATGCAGTCCGTCCATAGGCCTACTCTAGTGACGTCAGTGTGCTGATCCACGTGATTCTTTCCAAGTCAAGGGCTACAAGACTGCCATAGAACGCAGCGCTGTATTAGCTTGCCTGGTAACTTGCATGTCTCGCCTAAACGAGAGTTAGCATGGTTTTGCCTACTCTGATATGAGCACTACGACAAGAAATAAAACGTGCCTATCAAACTTGGTGTGGCGTCTTGTGTGGGTCCTCTCTCTCCTGTCCAACAGTTGCAAGTGGTTCTGCATGGCTGTTGAAGTCAAACAGAGTTGTCTTCTCTCTCCAGCCCTTTTCGACTTCTCTATAAACATAGGTGTCAAGTACTTTTAGTGTTTTGTCATGAGATTTTGCATGATTTGTCATGAGATTGATCACTTTGTCATGAGATTCGCGCGGCAATGAAACAAAACCAGTAAAAACGGCAAAATATGTGGGGGGTTTTCTTTATTACACAAGCACATGTATACTGCTAATATAAAATAGTACTGTACATCACTCATTAAGTCATTTGGTTTACATCCACTGCTCCACATTAGGCTTACTTATTAGTTGTGTGTTCAGTTCTCTATTTACATCCACTGCTTCTTTTCACTCACATATTCAGTTCTCTATTTACATCCACAGCCCTGCTCCCCCTCACTCACAAGTTCAGTTCTGACAGTTCTTTATTTACATCCACTGATCCTTCTCACTCACATGTTCAGTTCTCTATTTACATCCACAGCTTTGCTCCCCCTCACTCACAAGTTCAGCTCTAACAGTTCTTTATTTACATCCACTGCTCCCCCTCACTCACAAGTTCAGTTCTGACAGTTCTCTATTTACATCCACTGATCCTTCTCACTCACATGTTCAATTCTGACAGTTTTTTTATTTACATCCACTGCTCCCCCTCACTCACAAGTTCAGTTCTGACAGTTCTTTATTTACATCCACTGATCCTTCTCACTCACATGTTCAGTTCTGACAGTTCTCTATATACATCCACTGCTCCCCCTCACTCACATGTTCAGTTTTCTATTTACATCCTGCTACAGTACCTCACAGTCACTGATGTTCTTTGTTGTACTCATCAGTACAAGCCTTTGCTCTCTTGTGCATTGTGGAAGTCACCCGGAAATCATGACAACACTCATCAGAGTTCATCTTCACTTGCAAGAAAGCTGCCAGGGTGTCAGGAGCCAGACTGCTTCTGGCATCTCTGTGGATCTTTCTCACCATTGAGAACACTCTCTCACTGTCAGCATTGCTGTGGAGCAGTCACAAAAGAGAAGGCAACACTTTGCCAAGCAGAGGGAACCTAACTTCTCCAAAAGGTGTTTTCATTGTGAGGATCTTCTTCCAGACAACATCCATTTTTTTGGCTTTTCCATTCTGATCTAAAAGTACCAGCTCACCCTCACCCAGGAGTTGAAAGTCTTCCCACTCCTCTTTCAGGTCTTCCTGGTCAACATCATCAGCAAATTTCATTGCCAGTGTCACAATGTCAGTGTATGGCAGCTGCTCTCTCTTGCTGGGGTCCAGGACCTAAAGATGTTCCAGGATCTCATCTCCAAATGGGAACTTGTTCAACATTTTCTGGACACAGGCTGTGTAGAACTGTCGAACATCATGCAAGAACTTGTGTTCTGTGGCTGGTGGGCTGTCAATTCTGTAGCCAGGCATCGTTTGATGATTTGAGTTGCCTTGGTCCTCTTACAGGAGAAGGATTGGGCCGCTTTCGAGTCAGGGAACATCTTTTTCATGAGAATGGTGAAATGGTCGGCGGTTGTCGCTGGCAGGTTGTGTTTTGCAAGGAATTGGCAGAAGAGAATCTCTGACTCAGACACGGTCTTTCCTTGGTCCAAGTTGTTAGCCTGCCTCCGGAATGTAACATCGAGAGGGACGGGCTGTTTTGCTTTTATAAAAGCTTCTTTGTGCTTTGAAGATGCGAAGTGGCGAACTATGTCAAATCGCCCCGACGCCGATACCTTTACCGACCGTTTGCATGACTTGCAGTAAACAAAATCAGTGCCTGCATCCGGCTTGCTGATCTGCCCCTGAAACTCTTTGTCCGTTTCCCACTCACACTGGTATTTTAAAGAATACCGAGCCCTTTTCGCGGGCGGTTTCGAAGAAGACGCCATAATGGCGCTTTGAATCTCTTTGTTGTAGCACACTACGCATGCGCAAGAAGCGACTTCCGGCCCCTGACTTCCGCAAATCGCGCACTTACGCGAGGCTTGTACACTTTCGCAGTACTGTCCTCAGACGAACCTTTAAAAAAAAATCAGTCCGACTAAAACGCAAAAATACGTGAGGTTTTCGTCTCACGCCGTGATACTTGAAAATCACTGAAATTGCGTGAGACTCACGCAAAATACGTGAGACTTGACACCTATGTATAAATTGATTTGTGACTGATGCATTTGTAGACCACGTTGAAACAGACGGAACTGGAGGGAACCCCCTCACCAACCTACATGTACGATTTCCTGACAGCGCTGATGGTTTGGTTGGCAATGAAGACGAACTTGCATATCTTGCGGAGCACCTTGATGGAACCTAGGCAGTAAATGACATGGAGATCAGTGCTGAAAAAACCTCAACTGATGACAAACAACGATCGAGGGCATCCAAAGAAACATCAAAGTAAATTATCAAAAGCTTGAAATAAATAACGGCGTCCAGTATGTGCAATTCTGTTAGACGAAAGATTCTCACCAGATATCCCGTCGAGATTGCACAAGCGTCAGAGGCAAAATAAAGACAGCAAATCATCTGGAGTGATAATAGCTGTGTCAAGGACGTCCTGACAACTACCAAGAAACGCAAATTGAGGAGGTGTGATCATGACACCCGACCCACCCTGCAAGCCACTGTACTAGGAAAGGCAAACAGCAAAAGTCTGTAAAGCAAACCTTTGAAGCGCGGACTTGCTTGTCCGTCGGTAATTTCCACGAAGTGACAGAAAACTGAAGAAATTTTCAGAAGATATCAGCGGTGTTACAACAACCCAGTCAAGGATTACGGGTGTAGCAGCAGCAGCACCACCACCACCACCACCACGAGCAGCAGCAGCAGCACCTTCACCACCAGCAGCAGAACCACCACCAGCAGCAGCACCAGCACAACCACCACCAGCAGCACCAGCACCAGCAGCAGCACAAGCACCACCACCACCACTAGCACCACCACCACTAGCACCAGCAGCACCACCACCACAAGCAGCAGCAGCAGCAGTTTTATCTTTCCATTACTATTGTGGCTCTGTCCTCTCGTGATTCACCACCCTGCTCCTTTCCCTCTGTCTTCACAGCCCAAACCTGCCTTTACAGCACACATCAAGTAGTTTTACATTCTGCCTTTACAGCACACATCAAGTAGTTTTACATTCCACCATTACAGCACACATCAAGTAGTTTTACATTCTGCCTTTACAGCACACATCAAGTAGTTTTACATTCTGCCTTTACAGCACACATCAAGTAGTTTACATTCTACCTTTATAGCACACATCAAGGAGTTTTACATTCTGCCTTTACATCATATATCAAGTAGTTTTACATTCTGCCTTTACAGCACACATCAAGTAGTTTTACATTCTGCCTTTACAGCACACATCAAGTAGTTTACATTCTACCTTTATAGCACACATCAAGGAGTTTTACATTCTGCCTTTATAGCACACATCAAGTAGTTTTACATTCTGCCTTTACAGCACACATCAAGTAGTTTTACATTCTACCTTTACAGCACACATCAAGTAGTTTTACATTCTGCCTTTACAGCACACATCAAGTAGTTTTACATTCTGCCTTTACAGCACACATCAAGTAGTTTACATTCTACCTTTATAGCACACATCAAGGAGTTTTACATTCTGCCTTTACATCATATATCAAGTAGTTTTACATTCTGCCTTTACAGCACACATCAAGTAGTTTTACATTCTGCCTTTACAGCACACATCAAGTAGTTTTACATTCTGCCTTTGCAGCACACATCAAGTAGTTTACATTCTACCTTTATAGCACACATCAAGGAGTTTTACATTCTGCCTTTATAGCACACATCAAGTAGTGTCACATTTTACCTTCAAAACACACATCAAGTAGTTTTACACTCTACCTTTACAACACATCATCAAATAGTTTTACATTCTACTTTACAGCACACATCAAGTAGTTTTACACTCTACCTTTACAACACACATCAAGTAGTTTTACATTCCACCATTACAGCACACATCAAGTAGTTTTACACTCTCGGGTGATCCCAAGTGTTTCGACATTCTTATGCACTCAATGCAAGCGTGTGTCCTTGACGTGAAGTCATGGATGACATTCAATAAGCTGAAATTAAATGATGAGAAGACCGAGGCAATGGTTGCCTCTTCACCACGCATGTCTACCTCTGTCCAGCTCCCAGAGTCCATCACCATCGGCAATGCTACTGTCCCCTTTTCTAACACAGTGAAAAATCTAGGCGTTACGTTAGATTCCCACCTCACTATGCATGCACAGGTTCAGACCATCATTCGTTCTATGAACTTTGAGCTCCGTCGCATCGGTTCAATCCGTCACTATCTCTCTGAGCAAGCGGCAAAGACCCTTGTCTCAGCGTTCATTCTATCCAAGCTAGATTATTGTAATGCTTTGCTTTATGGCTGTCCTGAGTATCTCATTGACAGGTTACAAAAACTGCAGAACAACGCCGCTCGCCTGATCTGTAAAGTCCGCAAATCTGAGCATATCACCCCCTACCTTCAGAAACTACACTGGCTCCGTGTTGAGGACCGTATCACTTACAAAATTGCATGCTTATCTTTCAACGCATTCACACAGACAGGACCCGCATACCTCACAGCCCTCATAGACACTTACACGCCACGCAGAACACTTCGCTCTTCAGCAAACACCACCACCCTCGTCCCTCGTAAAATGAAATCATCTTTTGGTGACCGCTCTTTCTTTGCCTCCGCTCCTCTCGTCTGAAACTCTCTCCCTGCTAATCTTCGTCTGTATCCCTCTTCCGAGTCTGACTCTTTCCGCGCTGATCTAAAGACACACCTGTTCTCTCTTGCATACACATCTGCCAAATAGCCCCCCCCCCTCCCCCCCCCCCCCTCCCACTGACCCCACCCGCTCAACTTCACAGCTCCCCGTACATATTCTCGTAATTGTATTTTGTAAATATTTTGTTTTGATTTACTTATCTTGTTTGTGTTTGCTTGCTTGTTTGTTCTCTTTATTTGCTTATTTCATTCTTGTTTAGATTGTCGATTGGTTGTCTGCTTGCTTGTTTATTTATTGTGTTGGTATGCCTGCTTGATTGTGTTGGATTATTTAGCCTGCTTGTTTGTTTATTTTTTCTTTTGTTGTTGCTTGCTTCAACAGTGTTTGATTATTCTGCCTGCTCGCTTGTTAATGTTATGTGTTTGTATGCTTGCTCTGATTGTATGTGATTTTGCTGCTAGTGTTGATTGCCTACGTGATTTGCTTGTATCTGATTGTCTGCTTGTGATGTGTGAACGAGATTGTAAAGCGCTTAGAGCTCACTTGAGAATTAGCGCTATATAAATACCCATTATTATTATTATTATTACTCTACCTTTACAACACACATCAAGTAGTTTTACACTCTACCTTTACAACATATCATCAAATAGTTTTACATTCTACTTTACAGCACACATCAAGTAGTTTTACATTTTACCTTCAAAACACACATCAAGTAGTTTTACACTCTACCTTTACAACATATCATCAAATAGTTTTACATTCTACATTTACAGCACACATCAAGTAGTTTTACATTCTACCTTTACAACACACATCAAGTAGTTTTACATTCTGCCTTTATAGCACACATCAAGGAGTTTTACATTCTGCCTTTACATCACACATCAAGTAGTTTTACATTCTACCTTTATAGCACACATCAAGGAGTTTTACATTCTGCCTTTACATCACACATCAAGTAGTTTTACATTCTACCTTTATAGCACACATCAAGGAGTTTTACATTCTGCCTTTACATCACACATCAAGAAGTTTTACATTCTACCTTTACAGCATACATCAAGTAGTTTTACATTCTGCCTTTACATCACACATCAAGTAGTTTTACATTCTACCTTTATAGCACACATCAAGGAGTTTTACATTCTGCCTTTACATCACACATCAAGTAGTTTTACATTCTACCTTTATAGCACACATCAAGGAGTTTTACATTCTGCCTTTACATCACACATCAAGTAGTTTTACATTCTGCCTTTACAGCACACATCAATTAGTTTTACATTCTACCTTTATAGCACACATCAAGGAGTTTTACATTCTGCCTTTACATCAC
>JAWQFJ010023023.1:22500-33178 GCA_034096865.1 Theodoxus fluviatilis | reverse complement strand
CTCTCTCTTCTCTCTCCTCTCTCTCTCTCTCTCTCTCTCTCTCTCTGTCTCTCTCTCTCTCTCTCTCTCCGTCTCGATCTTTGTCTGTTTCTCTGTCTCTGTCTGTCTCTCTGTCTCTCTCTCTCTGTCTCTCTCTCTGCGTCTCTCTGTTTTTTTCTCTCTCAGTGTCTCTTTCTTTCTCTCTCTCAGTGTCTCTGTCTCTCTCTGTCTCCCTTTCTCTCTCACTCTCTCACTCTCTCTCACTCTCTCTCTCTCTCTCTCTCTCTCTCTCTCTCTCTCTCTCTCTCTCTCTCCATCCCTTCCTCCCTCCCCGCCCCCCCTCTCTCTCTCTCCTCCCCTTCTTCTTTCTCTCTCTCTCTCTCTCTCTCTCTCTCTCTCTCTCTCTATCTCTCTCGATCTCTCTCCCTCCCTCCCTCCCCCCTCCCTCCCTCCACCCCCCCTCTCTCTCTCTCTCTCTCTCTCTCTCCTCCCTCCCTCCCTCCCTCCCTCTCTCTCACTCTCTCTCTCTACTCTTTCTCTCTCTCTCTCTCTCTCTCTCTCTCTTTTCTTTTCTCTCTCTCTCTCTCTCTTTTCTCTCTCTCTCTCTCTCTCTCTCTCTCTCTCTCTTTATCATGTGCGTTTTCTTCCTGGCCCTGGCTGCATTTCGACCTGGCTTTTGACCTCTGGCCATGTCAAAACAACGCTGACCAGAGGTGCAGCAATGGGTCAGCCTCTCTTATCTGTAGGGGTATCGCAGGCTGTCAGGCCATCAACACATAAACTGCCTCCACCATTGTCCGTTGGTTTTAATTCTACCATTGTTGTGCTAATGGTAATTGACCCATTCTTCTGTTAATGGTAATTCCCCTATTGTTCTGTTGATTGTAATTAGAATGTAGTGCTTTGATTAGTGTTGTTGTTGTGATAGAGCTGAGCTCCCTGCATGCTGGGGAGCAGATGTGTTTGGAGACATGCAAAAAGATTAATTACATTAAAAACTAATCGAAAATAGTCATATTAGACTGTTTTAACGTATACTTTCTGCACAAAACCCACAGAAGATAAGTAAACAAACCTCACCGTACGTACTTAGCTGGATAGCAGATGTACGCGATCGAACCATAGTCACTACGCCAGCAGACGATCGAGCTAGTGTGATATAATGTTTCATGTAAATCTCGAATGAGTAGTAGAGATAACTGTTTAGTTCTGGCTTGAATTGACAATTTCGTTTCCCTGGTCTGGCGAGGACCGAAAATTCACTATCATCGAGTCGATCAACTTGCGCGCACTCGGCGTAATGTATAACTTCACGTAGTTCGGCTTGTGGAGATGATATTAACCGTAGATTTTAGTTGTGCGGGGTAGACCACCCGCCAAAAATTTTGAATAGTGCTTTTGATATCAATGTTTAGTAATTATTGTCGGATCAGATAGCGAAACGATCACAAGCAACTTAAACGAGCTTGGGAGCAGCGCTTACGTTTGATTCGGCAGCTGCAGTCGAACTCGATCGGTCAATCGATGTCTGACATCACACTTTGAGATTTCAATAACTTCATGAAGTTGCAGTAGTTGCTTGTTTGCTGGAATACCATGTCGGATCAGATAGTGAAACGATCACTCGTGCATTGAGTTTTGATGCGAGACCACGACACTCCCCGCAGGTGTGTTTTGTTTGCGTTGTAAAGTTTGAGTACTAGCTGTAAGTGTAAAAATGGTCAGTTATTAATATAATCGGTGATTTTAGTTGTAATGAAACTTTTTGTGTGTTTTAATGCCATTTTCTTGTCATCATCGACCCGATCTTACAAGTTAGGCCTATACATTACGCCGTGCGGGCAAGTTGATCACTCGACTCGATGATAGTGAATTTTCGGTCCTCGCCAGACCAGGGAAACGAAATTGTCAATTCAAGCCAGAACTAAACAGTTATCTGCTGCTACTCATTCGAGCTTTACATGACACAGTACTGTTTTCCACCCCCACATACATGTACTTTGAGCGATCTAGCAGACGCTTCGAGAATCGACCGGAACTAGGTGGTTCGACCTAACGCGTTGTTTTTCGACAGAGAGCGCCGAGGATAACTCCTGCAGGGTACGTTAATGAGAATGTCCTATAGCTCCAAGCCCTACGACTGCAATGTGCCAACTATCCCACAGCGCTCGGACCACTCCTTTTCAACTCTATCTCTATCTCTCTCCCACTCTGTCTGTCTGTCTGTCTGTCTGTCTGTCTGTCTGTCTGTCTGTCTGTCTGTCTGTCTGTCTGTCTGTCTGTCTGTCTGTCTGTCTGTCTGTCTGTCTGTCTGTCTGTCTGTCTGTCTGTCTGTCTGTCTGTCTGTCTGTCTGTCTGTCTGTCTCTCTCTCTCTCTCTCTGTCTCTCTCTCTCTCTCTCTCTGTCTCTCTCTCTGTCTCTGCCTCTGTTTCTGTCTCTGTCTCTGTCTCTCTCTCTCTCTCTCTCTCTCTCTCTCTCTCTCTCTCTCTCTCTCTCTCTCTCTCTCTCTCTCTCTCTCTCTCTCCTCTCTTCTCTCTCTCTTCTCTCTCTCTCTCCTCTCTCTCTCTCTCTCTCTCTCTCTCTCTCTCTCTCTCTCTCTCTCTCTCTCCCTCCTGCCCCCTATGTGTAGGAAGTAAAAAGAGAGTCAATGCGTCCCCCTGATTTAAGCCATGGATTCGTGAGTGGCGAATAACCGAGGTAATGGAAATTTGCCTCGCTCGTGCTCATACCGGTGCAAGTGATTTTCATAATCGATTGCCTCACATATGTAGTTTTAAGGCTGAAAGGCCGTAAACACAATTCATTCATTCACTTATTCATTCATTCGTTCTTTCATTCAATCGTTCATTCATTTGTTCGTTCCTTCTTTCATACCATTAATATACATTCGATCATTCTCCTATGGAGATATAGTGAAGTAAGGTCCACGAACCTGAAAGTAATGAGCCATAGGTGTCTAACAAAAGCAGAATAAATGTCTCGCCGTGGGCTTTAACTACCACATTTTCTGTTTCAAACAAGCGTCAGATCACCGTAGCTGGTGTACTAACATCTTCATGGGGAAACAGCTGCAGTCACAATCTCATCGAGAAATGTGTCAATCCCAGCTTTGAATTATCATCGTTTGAGTTGAAACTTGAAGCCATTTCTCTGAAATAGATACACACAGAATCGATTGACGAAGAAAGGAGGCCCAGAACGATCGAAGTAGCGAAGCTTACTTATTATAACTACAGCCTGTGCAAATCAACTCAAACACCAACTCAGCCACGATGAATGCTCAAACACCAACTCAGCCACGCTGAATGCTCAAACACCATCTCAGCCACGCTGAATGCTCAAACACCATCTCAGCCACGCTGAATGCTCAAACACCATCTCAGCCACGCTGAATGCTCAAACACCATCTCAGCCACGCTGAATGCTCAAACACCATCTCAGCCACGCTGAATGCTCAAACACCATCTCAGCCACGCTGGATGCTCAAACACCATCTCAGCCACGCTGGATGCTCAAACACCATCTCAGCCGCTGGATGCTCAAACACCATCTCAGCCCACGCTGGATGCTCAAAACACCATCTCAGCCACGCTGGATGCTCAAACACCATCTCAGCCACGCTGGATGCTCAAACACCATCTCAGCCACGCTGGATGCTCAAACACCATCTCAGCCACGCTGGATGCTCAAACACCATCTCAGCCACGCTGGATGCTCAAACACCATCTCAGCCACGCTGGATGCTCAAACACCTCCAGCCACGCGAATGCTCAGAACACATCTAGCCACGCTGAATGCTCAAACACCATCTCAGCCACGCTGAATGCTCAAACACCATCTCAGCCACGCTGAATGCTCAAACACCATCTCAGCCACGCTGAATGCTCAAACACCATCTCAGCCACGCTGAATGCTCAAACACCACACGATACAGTGTTCTTCAGGGAGACAATGAACATCGTCACACCAGGAGCCATTCTCAGGGGCGGACGAGGGGGGGGGGGGGGGGGGGGGGGTTTTTTTTCTTCAGTAACAAGATCTGCTGCCAGAAAGTGGTAATGATCATGATATAAATGCCCCAGAATGGACCGTTTTTGCCGTTACAACCCCCCCCCCCCCCGCTCTCTCTCTCTCTCTCTCTCTCTCTCTCTCTCTCTCCTCTCTCTCTCTCTCTCTCTCTCTCTCTCTCTCTCTCTCTCTCTCACGTTGGCAAAACTCCCCACTCGAGCTTGCCTTTTCATTTCTACGCATTCTGCCAATCTTGCACGTTGTGTTTAGCAACACAGGAGTCCTTCAGTAGTCTGACAACAGCTGAAAATACTTGCACGAGACAAATGCCAGCTATGAAAATATTCGCATTAATTTTTTGCTTGGTTTTGCTGTGCTGGCGGCCCAAACCCGAGCATAGGCGAGAGGTTTGCGGCTTGTTGACCTAAGGGAGGTAACTCCTGATGCTGCCGCGTGTGGCTTGTGGTCAAGGGGGAGACAACTTTGTCTCGTATTTGTGCGATTTTGGAAACTCACACGTGGGCGTATAATAGTTAGTTACAAATGAATTTGAGAGAGAGAGAGAGAGAGAGAGAGAGAGAGAGAGAGAGAGAGAGAGAGAGAGAGAGAGAGAGAGAGAGAGAGAGAGAGAGAGAGAGAGTTAGCGAGCAACGATACGTTTCGACTGAATCTATACACTTCTTCCCGAAACGAAGATTTCTTTGTTGTCGCTCTCCTTCGCCTCACACAACCAAGTTTTCCAGTAAAACATGACATACAGTTAGCATAATTTTGTTTTCATAATGATCGTTCATTTGCTTGCATTTGCTGACGACTGCGATTTTTGTTGCAGACGAGCTGCGTTTGCATGAGATGTCTTGAGTTGCCGCTCCGTGCCAAGCACTGACGCTGCCTGCCTGCCTGCCTTGCCTTCCGTTTGGTTTCCATGGTTTTGTTTGCAATTGCTGTGTTGTACCACGTGAAATGCGTTTCGTTTCAGTCAGCACTAATAGTGGCTGCGCTCGATTTGTCCGCCTGAATCCGCCGGCGGACGAGACGGGGCACCGGCGGGTTTTTTGTTGCGCTCGATTTCTTCAGGTCACATATGACCGGCGGATCACCCGACGAACCGCCGGGTCCGCCCTCCGGTTTTCTAAGGCGAACGAAGATCCAAGATGGCGACGACCAGACCAGGGTTTATGTTTTGTGACGCTTCGACACTGAAAATATTCGATAATTCGTTCTCCGCTGACTCATGTGTGCCTTAATATGGCTGAAATGGTCGTTGTCACATACATTCGGGGACAGAATATATTTTTTCTTTTCTTCAGTAACAAAATCTGCTGCCTGAAAGTGGTAGCCTAATGATCATGATTATAATGCGCCAGAATGGACCATTTTGCAGTTACAAACACCCCCCCCCCCCCCGCTTTCTGGATCTTTCACGTTTCGGTTGAGCACTTTTTCCCCCCCCCCCCCCCCCCCCCCCGTTCGTAAAAAAAGTTTGGAAACCCCCCCCCCCCCCCAAAAAAAAAAAAAAATGAACTGAGCAGCCCATGATTCTAGTAAACTAGAGATTTCGCCTACCGGCAAAAGTATCTCTAGCACCGTTGACATCACGTGATGGAAGGTTTTCAGCCAATTTATGCAAGCGGAGGTCACACGAGAGGGTTGTGGGGTAGCCGATGTGCTCCCTGACATACGCCGTTAAAGTAGTTCTGAGACTATTTCGCACAAAACTCTTAACTTACTCTTGTTGAGACAACATACAAGCGTTTATTCGATACAATAAAATGTTTGTGTTGAAATGGAAACAAGTTTTTACATCTGAATGATTTATGTAAAAAGTGGAGAGAAAAATAGTATCAGAATGACCAGGAGCTCCACACTTGAAGAGACAGTAACTCGCTGAACAATGCAAGTCTCCGATCTCGCCTCACTAGCTGCGATTTCCTCAGGTCCTAAGAGCTGACCTCTGAGATTTGGATTATCCCAGGCCAGATGGCATTGGGATCACAGCCACTCAGTCGCACGCACGCAGGGGCCGTCGACTTGCGATCAACCTGCCACGATCACCGCTAATTAATCTCCTCCAACAGCACCCAGCCAATTGCTACGGTGTTCATGAAAACTGTTGATGTAAAGGAAATACGTACGCGCTCACACTCACGCACGCGCGCACGCGCACGCACACGCACACGCAGGCACACGCACGCACGCACACACACACACGCACATCCACTCACACACGCGCGCGCGCGCGCGCGCACACTTGTCCCTCTCCGGCCCCCCGTAACCCTCCATCCCATTCCATCCCATCCCATCCCATCCACCCCCCCCCCAACCCCCCCCCCCCCCCCACCCCCCACACACACACACGTATGTGCAGTTCTCTTCCTCCTGCTTTTCCTCCAGGTCGTCCTACTCCTACTCTTCCTCCACCTGCTCCTCCTCCTGCCATTCCTTCTCCTCCTCCTGCCATTCCTCTTCCTTTTCCTGCCATCCCTCCTCCTCCTCCTCCTACCATTCCTCCACCTCCTCATGCCATTCCTCTTCCTCCTCCTGCCATTCCTCTTCCTCCTCCTGCCATTCCTCCTCCTCCTCCTACCATTCCTCTTCCTCCTCCTTCTCCTCTTGCCATTCCTCTTCCTCCTCCTACCATTCCTCCTCCTCCTCCTACCATTCCTCCTCCTCCTCCTACCATTCCTCCACCTCCTCATGCCATTCCTCCACCTCCTCCTGCCATTCCTCTTCCTCCTCCTGCCATTCCTCTTCCTCCTCCTACCATTCTTCCACCTCCTCCTACCATTCCTCCTCCTCCTCCTACCATTCCTCCTCCTCCTCCTACCATTCCTCTTCCTCCTCCTGCCATTCCTCTTCCTCCTCCTACCATTCCTCCACCTCCTCCTACCATTCCTCCACCTCCTCCTGCCATTCCTCTTCCTCCTCCTGCCATTCCTCTTCCTCCTCCTACCATTCCTCCACCTCCTCATGCCATTCCTCCACCTCCTCCTGCCATTCCTCTTCCTCCTCCTACCATTCCTCCACCTCCTCCTGCCATATCATTCTCCTGCCATTCCTCCTCCTCCTCCTGCCATTCTTCCTCCTCCTCCTGCCATTCCTCCTCCTCCTCCTCCTGTCATTCCTCCTCCTCCTGCCATTCCTCCTCCTCCTGCCATTCTTCCTTCTCCTCCTGCCACTCCTCCTCCTCCTCCTCCTGCCATTCCTCCTCTTCCTCCTGCCATTCCTCCTCCTCCTCCTGCCACTCCTCCTCCTGCCATTCCTCCTCCTCCTGCCATTCCTCCTCCTCCTCCTGCCACTCCTCCTCCTGCCATTCCTCCTCCTCCTGCCATTCCTCCTCCTCCTGCCATTCTTACTCCTCCTCCTCCTCCTCCTCCTCATCCTCCTCCTACTCCTCCTCCTCCTCCTCCTCCTCCTCCTCCTCCTCTTCTCTTCCTCCTCATTCCGCACCTCCTCATTCTCCTCTTGCTCCTTCTGCAATATCGATCAGCAGAAACGGTCGATCGATCGATTGAACGGGAGTCTGTATGCCTTCGGTAGAAACGTGTCATTATTCTCTGGGGTCTATGTCTGGGTGGACACCGGCGGTCGTGCCTTTCTGCCTGGTAACGGCGACGTTGGGCTGGGTGACGTCTTGGCAAGGCACGAGGGCCAACAGTGCGGGCAGAGCGGGCGAAGAGCCGGAGGGACAGGCAGCAGCACCACTGCATCCCGCTGTCACAGACTTCTGGGACCAGGGGCACCGTCAGCAGACAGAATGAACACTGCAGAGACACCTCGGACGCGCTTCCCCCAGCTCTCCGCCAGGGAATCCAAAATCGAGTGAGTTCTGCTGCCTTTGCCCCGTTTTGCATCTCCTGTAAATTTTGTTTTGTTTACATATCGTCAGTCGATTTTTTAAATCCAGTTAGCAATCTTCAGACCGGAGTTTTGTCTACGAATACAAAATCTTAAGTTTGCAGGCTTGTACTAGGTCTGTGATGTGACGACCAAGTAACTCAGTCACTGAGTCGTTGTATTCAAAGTCTTGTTTAGCCGTACTTCTGTGTTTGTAGTGTTGCATGGTTCACATCCCTTTTCATCACACTATTTCTGTCGCTTTATGATCTGAAATGATTCCCGGGTAAGAGCAGTCCTTGGAGAGACGACGTCGAACAAGACAGACGACAATTGGTTTTGAAAAGTTGGAGAAAATATTGACTAGAAACTGATAGGCGATCTTACTGTCAACGAAAAGTCAGAGAGAAGTTTCGCTCACAACTTCTCTTTTCCAAAAGTAATGTGTTTAGTGTTGATGTACATTAGATAAATTTCGGGATCCATTTCACTATAAAGGTATACACAGAGAAAAGGCTGTATTAGTTTTTGAGGACTTCTCAACCAGAGGCGGAAATGATGTAAGCTGGAGATGTTAAATGGAGTGAATTATGCCAACATGGACCATCTTGCAAATTGGAGAGCTTTGATTCCGCCATGTCGAGTAAACTTATCTGTTCCTCCGAGTCATCTCAAGGACCTCTCCGCGAGGTCATCCGAACTCTCCTGTGGGATGGAGGTAAGAATAGACCCACCGCGTCTCCCTACGCGATTCGTATGAGGCGAATGACGAGTGAAATCGAGAGATTTGACTTGATATTACTCTTACTAGCTCTGACGGTTTCATAGTCATTGATCTAAAATAGCCTACAAAGGCTGATAAGCTGCAAAACTCGGTTCATTCAGTCACTCTTCTCAGAAGGCATGGGAGACAGTCTTAATGCGCCCTTTTCAGCCGAGACGTCGGAGATGAGACTCAAATGCAGGAAAACTGCAGCATGCATGGAGGGCAGGCTCGTCTGGGTCCAACTAAGAAAGTGGACACTGCAATGTGGCCATTTTATGTCGTTCCTATCATGTCAAGGATAACATTATAAGAAAAGCTTTTTACAGAAAAGTCATACATAGAGCGAATGGAGGCAATGTCCACAATCTCTTTGCATCTCGCATCTCCGTTTCAGAGGTCCTCAAGACAATTCTGTACTGTTCTACTTGCCACGAATGTAACGCTCAAGAAAACACTTAGCAACAAGGGAGTGTATGTGAAACAATTTCCAGCAGAAACAGTTAGATATACGTCAAGGAGGAAGGGGAAAGGGAGAAGAGCGCGTGGCAAGGATATTTGGAAAGACTCAGAGCTGAGCAACTTTGGGGATCTTGGAAAGACTCAGAGCTGAGCAACTTTGGGGATCTTGGAAAGACTCAGAGCTGAGCAACTTTGGGGATCTTTGAAAGACTCAGAGCTGAGCAACTTTGTTGATCTTGGAAAGACTCAGAGCTGAGCAACTTTGGGGATCTTTGAAAGACTCAGAGCTGAGCAACTTTGGGGATATTGGAAAGACTCAGAGCTGAGCAACTTTGGGGATCTTGGAAAGACTCAGAGCTGAACAACTTTGGGGATTTTGGAAAGACTCAAAGCTGTGCAACTTTGGGGATCTTGGAAAGACTCGGAGCTGAGCAACTTTGGGGATCTTGGAAAGACTCAGAGCTGAGCAACTTTGAGGATCTTGGAAAGACTCAGAGCTGAGCAACTTTGGGGATCTTGGAAAGACTCAGAGCTGAGCAACTTTGGGGATCTTGGAAAGACTGAGAGCTGAGCTACTTTGGGGATCTTGGAAAGACTCAGAGCTGAGCAACTTTGGGGATCTTGGAAAGACTCAGAGCTGAGCAACTTTGGGGATCTTGGAAAGACTCAGAGCTGAGCAACTTTGGGGATCTTGGAAAGAATCAGAGCTGAGCAACTTTGGGGATCTTGGAACGCCTCAGAGCTGAGCAACTTTTAGGATCTTGGAAAGACTAAGTGCTGAGCAACTTTGGGGATCTTGGAAAGACTCGGAGCTGAGCAACTTTGGGGATCTTGGAAAGACTCAGAGCTAGCAACTTTGGGGATCTTGGAAAGACTCAGAGCTGAGCAACTTTGGGGATCTTGGAAAGACTCAGAGCTGAGCAACTTTGGGGATCTTGGGAAGCTGCAGGGACACGGATTTCCAATGAAAAGGCAGACATCTAGAACAGATCGACGCTTTCCGTTGCGCAACACACACCATTTAAGTATGCTTGACTCAACATAAATATCCGCACATAACGCGTTCTGTATCAAGGGTCAGAAAACTGAAATATAATAAAGATTGATATTTGACATGGAGTCATTTAGGCTAATGCCAAAAAAACAGTTCTTGCATCCTCGGTCTGTGTGTATGTATGTATATATATAGGCACGGTGGGAAGAGCAGAGTGGAAGAGAGGTCGGGGTAAGGGCAGATGGTGACGGGTTTCAGCAATCAAGACATCGTGCCAATGCCGACCGCCTCGGTGATAATCCATGACAAACACCCTGGGAGTCCAGTTTGCCACGATATTGCCAATCACAGGCCAGCTCACAGCTGCCAGGAGAGGGAGAAAGGAAAGAGAGGAGAGAGAATAGGGGTGGGGGTTGAGGTGGAGTGGGGATCGAGGTGGGGATAGGGGGGTCGGAGTGAAGGCGGTAGGGAGAAAAGGGGAGGGGTGTGTGTGTATGTGTGTGTGTGTGTATGTATGTATGTGTGTGTGTGTGTGCGTGCGTGCGTAAGTGTGTGTGCATGAGTGTGTGTGTGTGTGTGTGTGTGTGTGTGTGTGAGTGTAACTATGTAGGTAACGGCGGTGGGATGGCGGTAAG
>JAWQFJ010023023.1:0-15000 GCA_034096865.1 Theodoxus fluviatilis | reverse complement strand
CCACGCTCCCACGGCACCCTCCCTACCACCTGGCACAGCTGTACCAGCCCTACGGAGTCTACGACCCCCAGGCGATGAAACCCCTTGGCACCCCCTTCCGCAGACCTGACTTCTACCCCCTTCGCTACTAGTCCTCCATACGTCTTTGCAGCGCTGTGTTGCTGCATTTACGTGTAGGTCTCTGCATTCCTAGTTCGTCCGTCTCTCTATGCCTAGTTCGTCAGTCTCTTTATGCCTAGTTCGTCTGTCTCTCTATGCCTAGTTCGTCCGTCTTTCTATGCCTAGTTCGTCCGTCTCTCTATGCCTAGTTCGTCTGTCTCTCTATGTCTAGTTCGTCTGTCTCTCTATGCCTAGTTCGTCCGTCTCTCTATGCCTAGTTCGTCCGTCTCTCTATGTCTAGTTCGTCTCTCTCTATCCCTAGTTCGTATGTCTCTCTATGCCTAGTTCGTCCGTCTCTCTATGACTAGTTCGTCCGTCTCTCTATGCCTCGATCGTCTGTGTGCCTACTTCGGTTTTTTCATGATTCCGATGTCTCCTCTTCCATCTGATTTGTTCATTTCTTTAAAGTGCATCATGCTCTCTTAAAGGCATCTGTAACACATTAATTAAAGCAAGAATATGCGCAAGCATGCCAGCACACACACTATATACGCGCGTGCATGCGAGCATACTTCTCCAATAACAAAGAAAACTTCACACACGCACGCACGCACGCACGCACACACACGCGCGCACTCTCTCTCTCTCTCTCTCTCTCTCTCTCTCTCTCTCTCTCTCTCTCTCTCTCTCTCTCTCTCAACGCCAGGGCAACAAACCAGTCGGCCGTGGCCTACTCAACGGCGTTGATGAAGACTGGATGTAATCTCCAGAAGGGTCTTCAGGCCGCTGCATCACACAGTAGAAGCTGCGTCAATGCAGATTGGCGCTAGCTAGAGTAGCGCCCATGCGGGTCGTGTCATTGCCCCCCACATGGATGAACTCAGAGGGCACGCGCAGCTTAGGCCGTCCATTGCCGATCTACTGAAGTAGGCCCCGAGAACTCCACGGCCATGGGTTCCAGTTAAAGAGCAGGGTATAGAACGCCTGCTGACTTTTGTAAATGTAAATTGCCTCGCATCTGCTCACATCTCCACATCGAACTGGAGATGTCTGTGTGGTCAAGAGAAAGCTATACGCCTATGCTTCACGGGTGGCGCTGCCAAGCAGTGTGATCCAACGAAACTGCAATTCCAAACCTCACCCTACCCCACAACAAAATCGAAATGCGTAACATTTTGTATGTCTTTGCAAACCAGCCTTTCGGCCTCATGCAAAAGCACTGCAAGCTCATCGCATATTTCCTAAACGGATGTCCCCTGTACTGTAGTAGATGACTCTTTCTATCTCCAAACTTCGATACTTGAATTTTTAAGTGGGTGCGAGATCCACTACGATAAAGTGAAAGTACCCCAAGCAAAAAAGAAAAAAGGTGCAAGAATTCCTACTGTTTTCAGGCAGAGGATATATACGTCTTGTGCCAACATTTTGTGGGAAAATGTAGTGATGCTGAAATTGTTGATCTGTACGTCGTGATTTAAGAGATTTACTTCTTTGTTTAATACAAGGATACAAATAAACTGCTTCTGTTCTTATTGTTGTTCAACGAGTTATTAACTAGCGGTGCTACGGAAAATGCGAGTGGCTTGATAAAGAAAATCGACTCCAGGAAGAAGGGAAGGTGCACATGAACACGCTTAAACATTTCAACGAATGTAGGCTGATTTTCCCTAGTGTTAGCCCAGACCAACGATGTGTATGTCCACGATCAAGCGACATACAGGCAAGACCAGAGAGAGAGAGAGAGAGAGAGAGAGAGAGAGAGAGAGAGACAGAGACAGAGACAGAGACAGACAGACAGACAGACAAAGACAGACAGACAGACAAAGACAGACAGACAGACAGACAGACAGACAGACAGACAGACAGCGAGACAGTGAGAGAGAGATAGAGAAAGAGAGAGAGAGAGAGAGAGAGACCGGGAGAGAGAGAGAGAGAGAGAGAGAGAGAGAGAGAGAGAGAGAGAGAGAGAATGAACGAACGAACTTTATTTTACAAGGGTAGTGAATTAGGCAGTAGTGCCTTTCTTACATTCAGCCCTTGAGGCAAAATATTCAAATGTGGTAAGAGAGAGAGAGAGAGAGAGAGGGAGAGAGAGAGAGAGAGAGAGAGAGAGAGAGAGAGAGAGAGAGAGAGAGTGAGAGAGAAAGGGGGGGCCTGGGGAAAGGGGAAGGGAAGAGAGAATGAGAGTAAGAGGGTGGGTGGGTTGGAGAGAGAGGGTGGGAGAGAGGGAGGAGAGAGAGAGAGAGAGAGAGAGAGAGAGAGAGAGAGGAGAGATAGTGAGAGAAAGAGAGAGAGAGAGAGAGTCAGTATAATTGTCGCAAGAATTATACATGTGCAATGTCCACATCATCTTAAGGCAAGACACTACTAGGAAGCATGAAATTTTTAAATATGTTTATTGAAATTTTTTTGTTTCATTGGCATGAAAGAACTCATAACAGTTAATCAAAACATCAAAGTTTGACAGTAATTAGAATTATGGGTAATCCAAAATGGCCGCCTAACATGCAAAAATATGCAAATTTCTGTATCTTTTTAAATTTCTATAACTTCTTAACTACTTGATATTTCTTGAAAATTCTTTTTGCATTAAAATTGTACACTCTTTATCTTTAAATGTACAGAAGATTATGTTTGTAATGCAAAAAGTAAAAAAATTGTACTTATTGCTTCCACATCAATATCCGAATTGCAGATAAAGTAGGTTCAACATCAAAGAAAAAAAATCATATCTGGCCAAATAATCAGTTTACAGCAAAAAGTGTCTGTATGTTCATAAATTATTATACATGTAACATACCTGCAAAATTACAAGTCATCATCATCATCCTGTGATGAGTTTTAGTAATTAATTGATTTGAACTCTACGAAAAAAACACATTTTGAGAAAATGGCAAAAACAACTTTTAGTCATGCATAAGTCCTTCTAAAACTATCCATCATGGCTAAAACTTGTTTCATTTATTCATACATTCATCCAGCAGGACTACACATGCTAAAAAAATGAAACTGAACTTACAGTTTCCAGTTTTTAGTGTTTTTGTGCAGTGAGTACAAAAAAATGCAGGGATGGGAAAGTTCATGCTCAAGAGGAAAGGATCAGCCCTACTACTACACAGGAAATGCCAAGGTCAATAAAGGCAACTTCAGAGACACATGCTGTGAATGAGTCAACAACAAGTCAGTTTGCCATTCCAGCACCATAGGTTTCCCCTTCTTCTTCCTCCTGAAGCCTCCTCTTCTGATGCCTTGAGTTGAAGGCATGAAGCCACATACTGACATAGTGTAGGCGCTGTTGCTATGCCTGAACAGAGGCTGCCACATTAGCTTTCTTCATTCTTCTGGCATCACAGGCTCCACATTTCAAGCAAAGTTTTCTGGCTAAGCCATTGTCTTCATCGTATAGTATGCTGAAGGTGAGACCAGACCGAAAACAGTTCGGGCAAAGAACATCGTTCATTAGTTCACTCAGCTGATCTAAGTGCACGTTGACCCACTTATGATCGGTTTCAATCGGCTGCTTCGCTTCTGCCTGCATCATCTGTATCTTCCTCCTTGATGCCGATGTGTTTGAAGTTTCTTCCGGAATCGAGGCAGTTGAGATGGAGGGACGAGGAGGCAGCAATCGCGATGGCACTGTCAACGCAGGCGTTGACGAAGTAGAACTAGACTTTCGACCTTGACCGCGAAGTATTTTCGAGGTGCGTGCAGCCGAAAGCTGCTCTCTTCGCCCACTATTTTTCGGTCGCGGCATAATGTTGAGTTTATTCACTCATGGGCATTCTCTGATTGTTTGATTGAAGTCGAATTTATTCGATTTGGTGCAAAACATAAACTAACTGAGAGAATTAGCGTTGAAGCGGCAGCCATGTTTACGATGCATTGTGGGCCAGGGAATCCTCGCTTTGGAGTCTCTGATTGGTTGAAACAAGTGGAATTCCCTCTCTAAGCTCAATGATTGGCTAGTGAGTTTGCAAACAACCCTGTGTACGCTGTTTGAAATCATCAACTAAAAATAGACCACTATAGTTGGCAGAGTGATTTCCCTTGCTGTGCTCGATCGAAAAGACGAGCTTTCCAACGGTACCGGGCGTGAACCTCTTCGTAGAATAGATCGAAAGTTACAATTTTTCCAAAAGTCATAAAATACGATGCATCAATGACGTTTTTAACGTTTTTTACGAGGAGTGATGTTTTTAAAAGCCATTTTATTCAACTAATTATCGAATGACAGGTCGAAAAAAACACGTGGGGGCATTTGCAAGTGTTTGAACTACTCAAAACTGATGTTATCTCAAAAACGTCCAGATATGAAATTTTCCCAACTTTTCGACCCGTGTCTTGCCTTAAACAAACGAAATGGGGGAGGAGAGAGAGAAAGAGAGAGGAGAGAGAGATAGAAGAAAGAGAGAGAGAGGAGAGAGAGAGAGAGTGAAGACCGGATGATAGAGAGAGAGAGGATAGAGAGAGAGAGAGGAGAGCCGGGAAGAAAAGAGAGAGAGAAGACCGGGAGAGAGAGCGAGAGAGCGAGAGAGAGAGAGACCGGGAGAGAGAGAGAGAGAGAGAGAGAGAGAGAGAGAGAGAGAGAGAGAGAGAGAGAGAGAGAGAGAGAGAGAAGCAGCAACCGGAGCAACAAGAAAATAGCAGTCCATGCAGTCACAGCAGTCAGCGCCTGCACCAACAGAGGAACTGTACCTAATTCATGCGATCTGTGGACACTGACTGCATGATATTGAACCAAAGACACTATATGTAGAGTGTCTATGTAGGAACTCACCATAATGCGCATGTCGACACGCATTCCTACCATGTCTGAGCATCGTGCAAACCACAATATTTTATGAACATTAATACGCGTGCGCAAACCACATATGCTTGGTAAAATCAACACCACACAAATACAGTAATGCACCACCTGTTGCAAATGCATACAGAAACTTGGAGTACACAGTAGACAAGGAAAATGAAATTTCCTGTGCGAAAAGCGTTATCGCTCATGCGTCCGGAGCAGTACATTGCCTTGCAGTTGCAGCGATGCTGCTTGGAACTTAACCAACACATTCATTCTAGCACGCCACAGTCGCGTCGGGTGACTGGAGCATGACCTGACCTAGAAAGAAAGCACAACCTCGGTATATACGGCAGTTACCGGCAGCCAGTTTGTGGCAGCCAGCCCTGAATGCCGTTTGCTTGCCGCGACTCAGCGGTCGTTCGATCGCCAGTTCTCCAGCAATGGCTACACTGCAGTTCGTCAGCGAAGGCATGAGGACAGCCACGACAGTCCCCACCGTGGAATGTCCGATATGCCATGCAAGGTAAGCACTACTACTGCGGTGATTCGCGCTCGAAAAGTCCGCTGCAAATGAGTGTGAACACTCGTAGTGGAGCTGGCAGTGCCTACACGAAGCTAGTCCATAATGAGAACACGAAGCAAGGGAAGTCACTCCGAATTATTGGTTCATTGCCACCTATATTAATTGTTACGTAACTTTTACCCGCAGGATATTATATTAAAAGATACTTTTTTCTGATCGAAAAAACACCTCGATACAAAACATATGGAAGATTAAGTTTTCGATAACGTCACCAATGAGAACAAAACCCACAACAACTCTGCATAGTACATGGAATGCCTCAACTTATCGCTCAAGTCAAACGGTTACTCACAGACACACTCAGCGAGCACTCGACAGCTTCCAATTTGTTTTCATCTACGTTGCTTGTACTTCATTGGTCTCACCTACAAATTAAAACCAAAGTACTGTATTTACCAATGGTTCTACAATTTACAAGTATTGAATAAGATAATTTCTGTGGATCCAAATAAATTATTGGTTGATTGTTATTTTAAGGTGAAACTCTCTCTCTCTCTCTCTCTCTCTCTCTCTCTCTCTCTCTCTCTCTCTCTCTCTCTCTCTCTCTCTCTCTCTCTCTCTCTCTCTCTCTCTCTCTCTCTCTCTCTCTCTGTGTGTGTGTGTGTGTGTGTGACTGTCTCTCTGTGACTCTGTCTCTCTCCGTGACTCTGTCTGTCTGTCTGTCTGCCTGCCTGAGAGAGAGATAGAGAGAGAGAGAGAGAGAGAGAGAGAGAGAGAGAGAGAGAGAAACTCTAAGTTGTATTACAAGAGCTTCTTCTGAATGCATGCTTGTTTTTCGTCCTAAAGCAAACCACAACAGAGTATGCCGGAAGATGACAAAACTAAAACTACAACTAAAGAAACAAAATTCCCATTGCATTCAGTCTCTGCCATTAAATTCAGAATTCGAAGGTTTAGTATATCGTTAAGAATGTAACGGGTGTCTTTCATAGGTGAAAATCTCAGAAAATTGAAGATCATATGTGACAGCACGACGTATGTTTGAATAGTGCAAAAAAAAATGGTAACAGTAGATAAAGGATACCCAGAAATCTGACAATACAATTTTTTGTCGACAATAATATAGAAAAAACGGCAAAATATCCCCCCGAGATTTAGCAAGAAGAATTCACGATGCTTCGTTGTGCAAGCCCGTGTTTTGAAATGAGACAAGTGGTAGGTGCTTGCTTTGTAATTTTCTGTTTACACGGATCTTTTCAATATATCAAATTTCATTGTTAATCGCAACTATTGATTTGTGCGTAAACTTTTCCGTACACTAAAACATGATGCAATGTCAAATTTAACAAGTAAAGTTTGAGAGATTCCTAGTTGTTTCAAAGTGCAACGAGTTCTGCTCTGTGATGGTGACATCAGATAAGTGTTTTAGCGACCTGACCTCAGTGACCTTTTGGACAGGCCCGGTCAAAGGGCATTTGGTCAGCGATATTTTATTTAGAAAACGTTTAGGGCTGACATGACAACATCGCAACACACGTGTCTTTGTCTTCAGTTGCTGTTCATATTTTGTGACAAGCGGTCAAAAACACACACACACACACACACACACACACACACACACACACACACACACACACACACACACACACACACACTGCCCTTATCTCATTTACAGCGAACCCCTCTCGTTTCTTTTACATCTTATCCGTTAGCTTCACTGTAGGTAGTTGAGAGAGAGAGAGAGAGAGAGAGAGAGAGAGAGAGAGAGAGAGAGAGAGAGAGAGAGAGAGTGAGAGAGAGAGAGAGTGTTCATAAACGTTTTTTGCTGGGATAATTTATCTATGTTGGACCGATTTTTAAAATGCAGGTACAAATTTACAAATACAAACACAGAAACGAATGAATATGTGTGTTTTTGTACTGCTTTTAGAATGTTCAAGTCAACCGCTTCCTTCTTAACCAATAGCCAATCGGAAAATGCAATACGGTATAATCATAATCAAGAACGTAGATTAAGTATACTCGATGAAACAAATCTGATGCAACAATGTAAAAACAAACACTCCACGAGAAAATATATGATAGAGGGATTGGTTGGTTGGTTGGTTAGTGTTTTACGGCCTATCAGCCTTTGAAGGCTATGTAAGGCCATTAAGCACGAACATTTTTAGAACAGTTTGGAGTAAACGCTAATCAAGTCACGGTGTCCCTAGTTATTCGCCTCTTACGAATCGCGTAGGGAGACGCGGTGGGTCAATTATTACCCCGAACCCACAGGGGGAGTGCTAGAGGGATGTAATCAGATTAAAGAACCAGGGATTCTTCCAACGGGCAAAATGGTACAGCAAGTAAAACGAACGTATGAGCAGGAGGAAACGTGCAGTTGATGACACGAAAGAGTGAGGCTGCTAATGCTTCAATGCCAACATAATTCTGCTGAAATGTTAACTGTTCCTGGTTGTAGATGTCAGTAGAATTGTAGGAGTGAGTTATGGATGGTGGTGATTGCAAGTGTAATCATTAAATACGGTAAACGTTAATGCATAGCTACATAGCCAACTGTGACACATGCTACTTTTCAACGAGAAATATTGTTATGACCCCCCTCCTCCTGGGATCGAAAACATGAACAAAACTGACTAATTGTAAAAAGAAAATCGAATAAATCGTATATGGAGTAGCATGACATGAATTTGAATACAAAATTGCAGTGGCAAAGACAAGGCTGTGGCCCCCAGGCAATACACTCCACATCTGCGATTCCCAAGATGAATGAATATAATAAAATACAGCCCCCAAGCTGTACACAGAACCAAACCAGTAAGGGCTCTAGCCTTCCAGCAGCACACAGTTTGCTGCTGTTGTGTAAGGGAGAGATTACAACACTCACTAAGTCAAAGCTCCAGGATATAACTACATAACCACTGGCTATGATGGCATGCACATAAATTATGTTCATGGTTTGGCATCTGGCACATCATCAGCACGTTGCGTCACAACAACACAAACCTACCGGGTCTCTACGGTTAGCGTCGGCTTTCCAGCTGGAACATCGGAAAGCAGCCAAGCGCGGATTCGGACATCGGACCTTTTTTTAAAAAGATGTCGGGCTTTAAGTCTGGATCGCCCTATTAACAAATGAGATCATGCCCCAAGCCAGATGCTCTTACGCAACATACACAAACGCACCTGTTTGATAAAAGGTACACGTGACTCATAACTGATGTGCGCTGCGAGCGACTCTATCTTCATCGGAGGAATTGCTAGATAAACGGCGATGATGATGATGACGACGACAACGACGACGACGACGACAACGATGATGATGATGATGATGATGATGATGATGATGATACTCGGAACCTAAGTTCTAGAATAGCAAATCGATGCATTTAGGGTACAGGCCCCTGCAGGAGCTCACAGCCCACTGCTGCGGTTCACTAGAACCTCGGATAAAACTGCTACAAGAAAATGCAGATATTTCCTAAATGTGCGCTTACAACTTGCCATAGGAGGCAGTGCGGGAACAAATTGCACAACTGAACAGTCATCGCTGTGAGTTTTCCCCCATGATTCCCCCCTGTGGGTTCGGGGTAAGAATTGACCCACCGCGTCTCCCTGCGTGATTCATAAGAGGCGAATAACGAGGGACACCATGACTTGATTGTGTTTACTCTAAACTGTTCTAGTGATTTTTGTGCTAAATGGCCTTACATAGCCTAAAAAGGCTGATAGGCCGTATAACACATTCCATTCATCCATCCCCCCCCTGATTCCTTCAGACGATTCTCACTCTCTGATAGGAAGTCAGACTAAAAATAAGTGGTGACCGCAGTAAGTCCGTGCAGTCTGTACGCCTAGATCTAGATCTCCTGCACTTAGATACGGCGACGCACGGAAGAACTTGCATCATGAATAACAAATCATCGACATAAAAGCCTACAAAGGCTGAGAGGCCGTAAAACACCATCCGTCCGTCCGTCCGTCCGTCCGTCCGTCCGTCCGTCCATCCATCCATCCATCGACATGAAATTTGAGGCAATGTGGAATAACATGTGAGCCCTTAAAATGGACAGCTCTCTTTTTCAGAATGCGTGTTAATGTGACTGAGTACCACAAACTGGGTCGTAAGTCGCATTGGTCATTTCAGAGATACAGCCCTCTAACATCAGTTGGGATAAACCAAAGTTCATTTTCAGTTTAGGGTATTTTCGCTATACAATCCAGCTGTTACCGATATGCTATGCAAATCAACATATACTAATGTGAAATATGACCTTTAATGATAAAAAGAATAATCTTAATTTGGCTAATTTTCAATTTAATTACTTGTTTTGGATTTCACCCCTTGTCGCCAAGGAGCAGCGCCCGGCATGTGTTTCATGGCGGTCACACCCAAGAACCGTTGTCCGAGCTCCCATGTGGCATTGCAATAGTTGAGTTGGCTGTAGATTGTGCACGCCGCCTTATATGAGCCCCACTCTCTAGAAGCAAAAATAATATAATTACGGTTCAGTTAGTCCAACTACGACTTTTCCTTTCGGCGCAATGGCATCACCTCATATTTCACTGCAAAGCTTGTTCTCTCCACTCTCTTCCTGCAGTGGAATTTTCCGTGTAGCGTCGACTGTCTAAGAATGGAGAGCGAATCTGTGACTAAAATAGAATTTGAAGTTGGACCAATCAGAAGAGCTGTACTTACGCTTGTGTAGCCATTATCTACAACTCGTGTTTGCGGTATTTTTTCAAATACTTGTAACTTCCATAATTTTTTCAAGTACAAGGATAACTTTGATACCCTTGGAAAGCTTAAACTCTCCGCTTTAAAATGATAACACTATTCAAAAATAGAAGCAGCAGCAGCAGCAGCAGCAGCAGCAGAAGAAGAAGAAGAAGAAGAAGAAGAAGAAGAAGAAGAAGAAGAAGAAGAAGAAGAAGAAGAAGAAGAAGAAGAAGGAAGAAGAAGAAGAAGAAGGAAGAAGAAGAAGAAGAAGAAGAAGAAGAAGAAGAAGAAGAAGAAGAAGAAGAAGAAGAAGAAGAAGAAGAAGAAGAAGAAGAAGAAGAAACCAAACTTGACTTGTGACCTGTTTTGTTATGCTCTGCTACATTCACTTTTGTATTCTTTTCTGACAACAAATGCACCATATGCCCACCCCCTGCGCCAGATGTCGCCACCTGCCACCCGAAATAATAGACTGTCATAATGATTTAATCAATATCACTTCCTGCATGCGTGCTGTTTGTCAAGCGTTTGACTTCGGACATTCTGACACGAAAGAAATCACTGTTGTTTTGCTGGCGTGTATCAGGATGGCCTTCACCTGGGAAAGGGGAGTACACTTAGTGGACCCAAATTCATGTACAATATGTCGGCCTGCACCATTTACGTCTGTCTTCCACCGCCCTGTGTCTGCCTCCAGTCACGTGCCTCTGGAGAAGGCGGTCTTGGAAGATGGCGTGTACGCTTGCACGTGCCAGAATTGCAGCCACTTCTTCAAGTTCAAGGCCACAGGACCCGTTAAATCTGACGTCACCCTCAAGGTTAATGGCAAATCATACACGGGTACGTAGAGCCATGGTGTACAACTGATGATAGGCTATGAACTAACCAATCACCGCACCGTACCCCACAGCACTCCACATCACTCCAGTCAGCGAGCCCGCCCCAAACCCATCACCATGCAACCCATCCTCGATTTACCTAACCCAGTGTAAAGCGACCTAACCCAACAGTACAGTAGGCCTATATGCAACCTTACCCACCCCATCACTTCCCACTCTAATTGCAACCCTAAACCCAGTTCAGCCCCAACCCCCAACAACCTCATTCCAAACCAACTCAACGCAAATGCAGCCTACGCAACTCAGCCCAAATAACAATACTACGGTATGTGAAGAGATTTATTGTATAAGTTTATATTTTACTTTAAAAAAAGTGTTTTATTTGCCCCATTTGTTCCAGTTGCTGCCACTGAATAGCCAAGAATTTTATGCATGCAACACACTCTGGGCACGAGAGTAGAAATGGAAACTGTTAGAAATGGAATTGGGAGGTATATATATGGGTCAGTGGAAGTAAGATTAAAAGAAGAGTTTTGAAAATAAACTTTTGTAGAGTAAGTGTGTGGTGCATGTGTGTGTATGTGTGTGTGTGTGTGTGTGTGTGTGTGTGTGTGTGTGTGTGTTTGTGTGTGCGTGTTTATGCGTGCATGTGTGTTTGTCTGCGAGCACGTTTCCGTGCGTTAATGTGCACATTTATTTTCCCGAAGTACGTATGCTACGGATTGAAACCGGAGTGCCCCAAACGTTGAACAAGAAACAAGTATCCTCTCTTCACTGTCCCATTTTCCCGTGTGTGTATGGCCAGTCTAATGTTGTGTGCATGAGTGTTTGTTAATGGTTCCAGTGGGGAGCGATGTGTCGGCCTCCGCCTCTCTGAACGAGTTCCTGCGGTCTCTGGGGCTGCGAGGCACCAAGTACATGTGCTACGAAGGAGGCTGTGGCATCTGCCTGGTGTGTGTCAAGCTGTACGAGCCTGTCACCATGAAGACCCAGACCTACGCCATCAACTCCGTAAGACCGGCCTTTCTTGTAATGAAAATTGACATGTATGTGCACCAGCACCATGGTAACAAGTGCCGATATGATGAGAGTGTGATGGTGGTGATGGGGACGACAACGACGGCGACAACGACTCCGATGATGCTAATAATTGATATGGTTAGAATAAACATTAGATGGGACCTGCTCGATGTATATGCCTAAAAGGTTGAATTAAGTAGCTTAAATGATTGACAAAGTATCCTTCCTATATCAGTTTCTGTCATTTGGTCGCGGCGTAGCGGATAGGCATAACTGTGTAAAGTATACTCTACGCACCTGAAAACAACAATACTTGTTACGCTGCACCTTTGAGAGCAATGGGCCTTGCGATGGTAATGATCTGTTGATCTGTTGTGCTTGCACAAACCTCTTAAAAGAAACAATTACTGACAAGAATGACGACAGGGTACTGTTGTTCCTCCATTGTGATTGAGGGAGATCTTGCGGCAGCTTCCTCTTTCCTTCCATGGCCTCTACCGTGACCTCTGCCTTGAACTTTAGCTCTCTCCCTACACCAGTGCCTATGTCCGGCGCTTTCGTGTGACGGGTGGGAGGTGACCACCATCGAGGGGCTGGGCAACCCCCAGGACGGACTGCACCCCATCCAGGAACGTCTGGCTGACCACAACGGCTCCCAGTGTGGCTTCTGTAGTCCTGGCCAGGTCATGAATATGTATGGGTAGGTATATGAATAAGGATGTGTAGGTGTCACATCATCATAATGCAGGTCTCGCATCACAAAGTGTATGAGTGTGTTTTCTGAGTATACGCAGATACATTTCAGAGAGTGTCCTTACCTTGAGTATCATTGGTCGTCATGGATTATGTGGGTGATGGTGTTGATGTGATTGTGTGTGAATATACAAAGTGAGGCGAGTTTTGCCAGCGGACCACTGTTCGCACGCAATTACGAGTCTATGCACTTGCAACTTCACCTCAGACTCCCTGCAGATGCAAGACAAAGAAAGTGCAATCATGTACACTGGCAGAGGTTCACGCAAAACACATCATACGTGTGTATGTGTGTGTGTGTGTGTGTGTTTGTGCGTGCGTGTATGTGTGCGCACGCGTGTGTGTGTGTGCGTGTGTGTGTTTGTGTGTGCGTGCGTGCGGATGTGTATATGTGTGTATGTGTGTGCGCGTGAGCGTGTATATGTTATGTGTGTGTTTGTGTGTACGCGTGCGTGTGTGTGTGTGAGTGTGTGGGTGTGTATGTGTGTGCGTGTGTATGTGTATGCGCGTGTTCGTGTGTGTATGTGTGTGTGACATGTGTGTGTGTGTGCGTGTGTGTGTGTGTGTATGTGTGTGTGTGTGAGAGAGAGAGAGAGAGGGGGGGGGGACGGGGGGTTTGTTATAGACTGCTGTTGAGGCTCTATACTGACTTATTTCCGTCTCCGTGCTGCCTCCAGGCTGATGACCTACAACCAGGCCCTGGGACAGACGTTCACCATGAAGCAGGTGGAGGACGCCTTCGATGCCACCATCTGCAGATGCACAGGTATCATGACACGCCACCTCCCGCCTGCCCTGTATTTGCCTTTTCACACATGAATCATTTTTAAATGTACTGTTTTGTTACTTTTGGTAGCACCATCACCTACATGCCGAAACAATGAATCAAGTTTATTTGAGCGGAAGCTTCCAGAATGTGAAATCTGTATTTTGTCCAGTAGTTTTGGTTGCGTGTAAAAACCTTGTCAATGCACTAAAGCTGACTGGAGTGTCTTTTCTTGCGATGCGTTCTGTGACTAAGAGCCACTACCTACATTACTTCACAATCAAGGAGAAAGAGGGCCAAGACATTGCATTATGTGCCTTACGCTCTTAAGTTGATCATTGTTCTTTTTATACATGTATGAAAGCAGTATGTTTTTGTGAGATGACTTGCATCTAACTATTTTCCATGTTATAAACACAACTGACGTTATAGATGAAATCCAATATAATGAACTTTTCCCAATGTCTTCCAAAACATGTATTCACTTAAATAGAAAGAAGAAGAGGAGAGAGAGAGAGAGAGAGAGAGAGAGAGAGAGCGCGAACGAACGAACTTTATTTTACAAGGGTAGTGAATTAGGCAGTAGTGCCTTTCTTACATTCAACCCTTGAGGCAAAATATTCATATGTGGTGAGAGAGAGAGAGAGAGAGAGAGCGACAGAGAGAGAGAGAGAGAGAGAGAGAGAGAGAGAGGGGGGGGGGGCTGGGGGAAGGGGGAGGAAGGGAAGACAGAATGAGAGTAAGAGGGTGGGTGGGTGGGAGAGAGAGGGTGGGGGAGAAGGAGGGAGAGAGAGAGAGAGAGAGAGAGAGAGAGAGAGAGAAGAGAGAGAGAGAGAGAGAGAGAGATAGAGAGAGAGAGAGAGTCAGTATAATTATCGCAAGAATTACACATGTACAATGGGTAGTGTACCAGAGAAACAACATTTAAATATGGAACTTGAAGTAACTACAATGACATATACTTAAAAATCAATTTTCTAAACATCCAAACGTTAAAAACAAATAACATACATGTAGGCCAAAGCCTCTTGGTGTACACTCCCTCCCCTACTCCCCCACCTCCAATCAGCCGGAACCCCTCCAATAGTTCAGCCAGGGGTGGCCTGAAGTAAGCATATGTGATGAATGGAAAATGTAGGATACACACTTAGCCGTTCCACTGTCTAGACGTCAGATGAAAGCGTGGAAAGAGAGTGAGAGAGAGATACAGAGAAACAGAGAGAGAGGGAGGGCACAGAGAAAGAGAGAGAGGGACGAGAGAGAGAGAGAGAGAGAGAGAGAGAGAGAGAGGGGTAAGGAGGACACAGAGAGCGAGAGCGAGAGAGAGAGAGAGAGAGAGAGAGAGAGAGAGAGAGAGAGAGACACACCACACTTCTACCACAGGCTATCGGGCCATCCTGGACGCCATGAAATCCTTTGCTTCGGACGCCCCCCCTCCTGGAGGACCCATCGACATCGAGGTAGAGAGTTCGAGACCGTCTTGGG
>JAWQFJ010023021.1:0-10463 GCA_034096865.1 Theodoxus fluviatilis | reverse complement strand
GGTGATAACTTAGTGTAATAACGACTCTAGAAAAGCATATGTGTGGTTTTTCCAATAGTGAAAAACAAAATAATTTATCAACTTCATTCCACAGATATTCGGACAATTTTAGATCAAATGTTTTCATACGTGATTAGAATCGACAACTATTGTTTTCGAATTCCTTAGACTATTTTAGGCCACCTTCCCGACTGCGTTAATTTCGTTGCACACCGGTTAAAACACCGAGTAACGTTACGCTCTTGCAGTGTTTTACATTATTTAACAATATAAAATGGGTGTCAATGTTTACACATGTCCTGTGGAGGCATAAAGATTTTCAAGTAAACTTTTGCTCGTGTTTTCGCCGGGATGTTCATCATTAATTAAGACTACATTGAAAACACGAACAAAGTAGGAAAGATGGCGTGGGAACTCCAAACAGTTAAAACGTTTGTCTACATGGGGTGTCCCCAAACTTATGGGCATCCCTGCTGACCCCAGGGCCTGGATAATTCTGCCCTCATCTTGTTTGTTCAGGCGTCAAGTCAAACACTTCACACCCCGTCGCTCTCTCTGTTCTCTTTCAATTCACCAGTCCCTTTATACCTTGTCATGACGCATAGACATTCTTTGCGCGTAATGATCTCTGTGCTCCTATGAATAGAACAAAGAGAGGTAATCACGACGAGGCCGTCATGCCATCTTTTGAGACGAAGGTTAAAAAATGTACACACTTGCAGTATTTCCACGTGGCAAATTATCGCAATACATTGAAAAAGTTTGATTGATTAGAGCATGTGTTTTGTTACATTACAAAACCCTGGAAATGTTAAATATGCCCGCAAATTATCGTCAATATGCCTTTTGATAACAGTTAGCATGCCCGTAGAAAATAATCATCACTCAGCTATGTTTATAGCCGTCATAAAAACAACCCTTTTGATTTGGAAAATGTATTCCTTCAAATCAATCACAGGGTAAACGACAAGGATGTGTGACAAACCAAATTATAAGCACCAACTTCAAAGACTCGTCCAAAGCATTAAAACCCTCTTCAAAAGACAAGGCTTTCATTGAACAAGGCCTGTGGGTTTTTCCCCCTCTCGCGAAAGGCTAAGGCGATTCCCATGATCGTCTTCATGAAACTAGGCTATGTATACTTGTATTCTGTTGTTCAGAAATAACTATAAGCACAGAGTCTGCAGAACAAAAGCTTGTGAACATGTAGAAAAATTATTCGTATTCAGGAAACTTGTTACTGCGTACTTCCTCAATAAAAGTGGTTAAGGCAAATTTATTTTAGTAATATTTAGATATATTAAATGGAAATACAAATAGTTACATATGCGTTGTTGTTGTCTTTTTTAATCTACAAAAACATAACTGCAGATAAAGCGACAGAACACTCAGGCAAGTGTTGCTCCTACGAGCCAACTCGCCTCGCAGTAATGACATCACGCCCACGTGATGAGTACCATGAATCGTATATTCGACGTTCCTACGACGTTATGAAACTACGCTTAGTTTTTGCAGGCCAGTGGGCGAGGACAGCTTACTGCCTGGGAGTGGGAGCGATGAGAAGAAGCTGACCATCCGTGTGTGGTCTTGTCTCCAACAGGGAGCGAGCTGCCTGGCAGTGTACGTCACACAGCGTGACTGCGGTGTTTGGCCAGCCCCCATGTCCCGTGTGGACAGCGTGACGCGGAATGCTGTCGGCCCCCAGTCAAATCCAACCGGCAAACCCGCTTGTTTCATCAATAAATCTCTCTCGAACACAATAATTTCACAAGATACACGTATCGCTTCCTCTTTCACGCAAACGACAAAGCTATCGTAATCTGTTCTAGCTGCCCGTTCTTGATTCGGTGCGAGCGTCCTTTAGCGAAAACAGTGAGGAAGAAACAAAATGAGCTTGTAGGCCTACATTATTGGCAAGAAGGTGATTGTTTTCACTTTTCAAAACTGATAAAGTTGTTGCTTTGTTAAATTCTCACTTCTACCTTGAAGTAGCAGTGTAAGTCGCGGCGACCTCACGCAAAACACTGTTAAGAGGGAGTGGAAAAACAGACGCGGAGGTTAATTTTCTTGTTTGAACAGACTAATTAGTCCAAACACTAACGTGCTCGTTCTCAAAAGGACGCTTCCAAACACAAGCAAGAAGTGAATAACTTATTCACCTTACATCCACACAAACAACCACCTCAATCTAACAACCAAAAAGTCAAATATCGTCAAAGTATCTGACTCGTTCACATTTGATCAGCCTGTTTTTCTCCGTCGTCACAAATCGACTGGTTTCCTTGTCGCGCGCGCGGACTCGCTACGTGAAAAAATGCTCCTACCTGCCAGACCTGTCTACGACATGACTGGAATCCACTCGAAATCTGGAGCCCTCCGTCGCTCTCGCTCTTTCACCCAGTCGAGCGTGGCACTGTGGCGGGCGAGGTGGAATAGAGAGCCAAACAGTTACTGCGCGGCGCTGACGAGACAGAGAGGCTGGAGAGGGGAGGAGGAGGAGGCAGAGAGTGGCAGGCGGTTGGACTGCACAAGCGAGCGGGGAATGGGCACACACACACACACACACACACACACAGAGCCTGTGACGTGACGTGACGAGACGTGACGGGGAAGGGGGGAGGACGCCTGCCATTGGCGCCTGCAGTCGGCCTTCCCCAGAGGGCAGCACTAGCCATAGGTAGCGTGTCAATAGGGAGTTCCCATTCCCTTCCCCATCACTCCATCTCTTCATCCCTCATTCTTCCATCCCTTGCCGTCAATTTTCTATCCCCCCCCCCTCCACTCCCTCCTTCTGACATTCTATTCCTCATTCCTCCATTCTTTGCTTTCATAAAAACAGCGCCTCTCTCCTTTTATTCTCTTTTCATCACTCCACCTATCATCCATCCCTCCTCAGCCTCCTTTTCTCCATTTCCTCCCCCTACTCTTCCGTATTGTCTTAATCTTTCCATCCTTTCTAGTCTTTCCATCCTCTCCCTCCACTCTTCCCTTCTCTTTCATCACTTCATCCATTTTTCAAACATTATATTCATCATTCTTTTACTTTTTCTCTTCATCCTTCTAACTTTCAAACATTCTATTCCTCACTCTTTAATCCTTTCTTTTCATCTCTCCATCCCTCCCGCCAGTCTTCCATTAGTCCACACTACAATCTCAAATCTTCATTATTTCCTTCATTCCTAGTACGTCATCCTTTCCTCCATCACTCCATTCTTCATCCATATCTCTTCATTCCTGTACCTCATCTCTCCATCCTCTTTATGTTCTTCACAGAATCTTCCCGTATCCTGCACTTCCTCTCCTTCATCTCACCATCCACGATACCAGCTCTCATTTCCTTAACTTTTCCTCATTTCCTTTCCTTTTCCCGCATTATTCCTCCTCCCAAAACGTCAAATCATCCAGCCGTCTTTTTTGTCATGTCTCTCCATCACTCCTTACTTCCTCCCTCCCTTTATTTTCCAGTGCTCCACATAAATTCTTGCCTAACTTGTGTATTTTAGTGTCTCATTTCCCCCCTCTGCGTTTATCCCTCTTTCCCTCCACAGCACCGCCGTCAATTTTCCGTGCTTCTCTGGCGGTGCTATCCAAATCACGACTAAATATCTCTGTCTGTCGTTCCCTTTTTCCACACACTGTTTTGATCATGCTGTTCCCTTCCGTATCGTTGCATATGATATGGCATCGCTTTTGCACGGGTATGCAATATCATCTCTTTCTTTTTTAAATTTGTAACGCTATTCTTTCCTTTACATCCCCGAAACTAGTTGATCAAAGAAAATTCTTGCGCGTTAGCGTTCTTATTCACTTTATTTTGTTTTCAAATCTTACCAGAATAATGTTTGTTTGTTGTTTTTTAAGCTTGACCAAGTTTTCCTCACTGTTTTCACCGCGGATCAATCTTTCAAAATCAGTAAACATCCGGGTACATATCTTTGTCGTCCAGCTACATGATCTAGTCGCAACTTCTCCTCCCAACACCTCGCCTAGTTTTCATCAACTTTGCTACAAACTCTCTCTGTGTATTGTCCCACCACTGCCTACGGGTGAGTATTCTAACTCCAATTTGCAGTCTTCGTTCCATTTCTCCACTCCTTGTCAGCGAGGATACGCAGGTCTTCCTTCCATTTCTCCACTCCTTGTCAGCGAGGATACGCAGGTCTTTCTGTTTTTAACGTTCATCTCCCCGTGCTCTGCCAGGTATTTTCCCGTCTTTTCCTCTCCCTGCTGTGTGTTTGTCTTTCCTGGCGGTCGATGCCAGTCCCTTTCATCAGCCGCTCCTGCTGGCACAGACTGGAGTTGGAGAGGGCTCGCCATGGCTGTCTTGTCCCTGCCTCTTCTGGTCTGACTTCCTCACTCTATTCTTCTTTCTCACTGTCGTTCTCTCTCTCTGTCGTTCTCTCTCTCTCTGTCGTTCTCTCTCTCTCTCTCTCTTGTTCTCTCTCTCTCCTCTTATATCTTTCTCTCATTCTCTGTTCTCTCTTTCTGTTCTCTCTCTCTCTCTCTCTCTCGTTCTCTCTCTCTCCTCTTATATCTTTCTCTCATTCTCTGTTCTCTCTTTCTGTTCTCTCTCTCTCTCTCTCTCTCTGATGAAAAGATAAACAATCTTGGCTTACTACCCTTCCAAAAACACCTCGTCCTCAATAAATGCATCCTTATGCACAAAATTGCTCATTCACAAGCACCGAAGTATCATACTGATCTCTTCATTCGTCCCCAAACAAGCCATTCACTATCTCGCAACACTTTCATTCTACCACAACCTAGAATAGACATTTTCAAAGGCAGTATTACATATTCAGGTGTTATGGTATGGAATACACTCCCATTGCACCTAAGGAACAATACTTCCATGACGTCTTTTAAAGCATCCATACGTGATTATCTATTCAGATGATCTCACTTCTGTCGCCTGTACATATGTCACGTATTGCTTGATCTTCAAGACTCACTGAGCTGACAGTTGTCAAAGGCATCTACTAAAATATTTGTCATTGTTGATCATATTCTTCATATACCTTACCGACTGTTGTACATGGATTAGCTACTGTGTATTTTGTGTCTTAATTATCAGTGTTTTCATTTCTTTATGAGCAAGGACAATTTATAAGAAAGGCAGACATGCCTAAAATTTCATCCTTGATAAATACAGAATCAATCAATCAATCAATCAATCAATCTCTCTCTCTCTCTCTCTCTCTCTCTCTCTCTCTCTCTCTCCAGCATGTCATGCTGACATGTCAGTACAAATAATTGTCTTGTAATGCAACAAGTACACTGTCGATGATTGTACACTGTTTTGAAGAGGATATTAACCATGATTAATGGTTTATATAAGATCACGCCTACTATCATTTGTATCATTTACTAGACTGATTTGATTATATGGTATTTCAAAATGTTATTCCACAATTGTACTGATCTTACATAAGTATATTAAATGTTCTGGTTTTACGTATGTACATAAATATATTGTTTCTTACCATGACGGGTCGTCGGCCGCAAAACAGAATTTACTCTCTCTCTCTCTCTCCCTCCTCCCTTTTGCTTGTTTTTCTTTTCTTACTCTCTCTTGTTCATCGTTTCTCCCTCCTCGCCTTATCATGTCCTCTCCCGTCTTTCTTAACTCACAGTAAGCCTCTGCTCTGCTGTTGGCAACAAACGCCTCTCCCGTCCGCTGTCCCACTGCACACATATGGACGCACTTCATGCACCGTTGTCATCAATGGAGCGATTGTTTTCTTGAAACTTGACACGCCAATATTTCCTCCTTCAGCAATGGCGGAGGAAAAAAGGTGGGACTGGCTTATATGCTATGTGCTCTCGTCCACTTCAATGGCAACCTGCTACATCCTTGAATGAAGCTTATTGCAGCTTGCTCAAGCACGCATGTGTGCAGTCATGCGCGCTCGCTTAAGCACTCATGTATGTGCGCATGCGTGCATGCATGCGGACACATATGCACATACGTGCACACATACGTGTTCTCTGTCTGTCTGTCTGTCTGTCTGTCTGTCTGTCTGTCTGTCTGTCTGTCTGTCTGTCTGTCTGTCTGTCTGTCTGTCTGTCTGTCTGTCTGTCTGTCTGTCTGTCTGTCTGTCTGTCTGTCTGTCTGTGTGTCTCAATGTCTGTCTGTCTGTCTGTATGTCTCTCTGTCTGTCTGTCTGTCTGTCTGTCTCTCTCTCTCTCTCTCTCTCTCTCTCTCTCTCTCACACACACACACACACACACACACACACACACACACACATGCACTCACGCATGAACGCACGCGCATGTTTAGCCAGATTGCGACTCAGAGAAAGGGAGAATGTTTACTATCATAAGGAAAAATGAAACACTTCTTTACAAAACCGCCACAAAGCTATGTGTAATCTAATCAAGCAGATTGTAAAAGGCGGAGGAAATTCCGTCACAAACGACTACACTAATTAACCAAACTCCGCCATATTGAACGTTCTTCAGTTAAGACCCTCGTAACCTCAACTCGTGACTGTTTTCCTCTTAAATACCATATTCATTGTGTACGTCGTCACATAATATATCCATCTTCTCGATGAAAATATTTGCACAATCCTGACTTAGTAATGTCACTTTTATTCTTTGAATTTTCTTGTTTCAACCACTGTCTATTTCTTCCCAATAATTAAATTTGTATTCTGTAATAAGGTTGTTTCTGCAATGGAGACTGCAGATTTTCCTTTGGGTGCCATATTATCCATACATCCTCCTTAAAGAAGTGGTAGATGTTTGAAGATGGTGATAGATACATGCATTTTTACATTTACATGTACGATAAACTACGTATTTACGCTGCTAATACTTCGTTTTCGTATTGTGTCATACATTTGACATTATCTTGCGCATGGTTGTTCTTACTTGTGGACGGAATGCAGATTTACAGACCCGTATCTTCAAATAGATGTCCGTGCACCGTGTGAAAGTTCAAAGTGTGCCGAGACCTACAAACAACAAATAGTCAACAGACATTACATAACGTCGTCACGTCGTAACTTTACAATATAATTACAACGTCGTAACAACGTTATCACTAATTGGTGTGTTCGCAGGAAAGACAACAACCGATTTTCTACCATGACACATGCTTTCACAGGCAACGATGACGATGCTGACGTGTGGCGGTGTTGTTTTTCGAGATTGACGACCTTCCAAGAAGGAACTCGAAGAGTGAGTGTTCAGGGCGAGGCGATCCGAGAGGAGGCAGGGTCACGGTAATCTTACCACGATCTAGGTCCTCATTCCAAGGTTCTGACGAGATCCCAGGCAATTGGCGGGTACACTCCACAGCCCCAAGACACCCGACAAACACTGGTCAAGCGCTGACGCGACCTCTCACCTCAAGGCAACAAAAACTGAGTTTGTTCTTGAATTTCATTTCGATTAATCAGTGCGACGGGCTGTTTTTTAAGATCGTCTGCAGACAGAGGAAACAGAGGCAGACGGGAAGACATGGCGGCATAATAACAAAAAGGCGTCCGCACTTACACCTGTTGAGGGCTGCGTCTCCACTCAGTGGTGATGTTGGTCCAGGGAGTTGCTGTGTACAGTGCCGCGCAGTGCAAGAAACCCTCCAGTCTGTCTCGGCCTCTCCTGGCCTCCCCACCCCCCTCTCGACTCAGTCCCCACCCCTCCACCCCTTTTCTGCACCCCCTACCCACACTCTGTCTTCCTCCACCCTGCTTGACAATCTTCCAACCCTTCGTTCTCAGCGCAACCTCTTCAGCTTCACATCCTCGACCTTCCCAAAGCCATACTTTATTATACGTGCGGCAATTGCAGTCTCGTCGCTGTAGGTCCTATCTCCATCCAGGCTTGACCGTTTGTGTTTTAAAAGGCAAGACTCACCTGTTCCGTTTTTGCCGATTTATCTTTCTTTTGCCTTACACGGACCATTTGCAGCAAACCAGTCCCTTTTCAGCTGTTAGCAAAATTTACGTATGACTTGATTTATTTATCTTATCCATTCCATCCATCGTTATCGTTCTCATGTTCAATACAATCTCTTTTCAAATTACAGATTACCGCTAACACCATCTACCAAATCTGCTGGCTAACATTGACTCCTGAGTCATGTCCCATTCCTAATCAAACCAGCCCTACCCCATCCTTCTCGCCTCCGCTTTTTTTCCTCCAGAGTTAAATCCCAGCTTCCTTCTGCAAACTCTAATCTTTCACTCCGGCTCTTGCTCCTGACGGTAAACATCTCCCTTTGCACTTTGCCGCCTCTCCAGCCTCCTCATTGTCATCCCCACCCCCACCCACACCCCCACCCCCACCCCCCATGTAAATCTCACCACTCCCACCCCCCTTGTTCACCAGGCTCCCTCCCTCCCCTATCTTCGTCATTATCACACCCAGTGGGAGCGACAGAGTAGTCTCATCTGCCCACAGGACAGGATGGAACAGTTCCTGGTTTTTCAGTCATCGGCGTCCTCCAAAATTCCCTTCGGGCCAAAGCGCTGTGTTTGGATCTACGTGTGCACGCGGATTGAGACTCCGGTATTTGGCGGGTTTTTCAGAGAGAGAGAGAGAGAGAGAGAGAGAGAGAGAGAGAGAGAGAGAGAGAGAGAACTTGAACTTGAACTTTATTGTCAAGGCCCTCGGCCCATTGCAAATACAGGAGTTTACCATAAAACACAAGTAAACATCGCCAGTTTAGTCACAGAGCGGGTCAAACCGTTACCGGGACCATACATCTGTCCCCTATTCTGAGGATACGCATTTCAAGAGCATAATATATGTACATAGCTAAAGATCTTATTTTTCTCGTGTCAGACTCTCGCATTATTTCCGTACTCATGGATCCAGTATATCTATTAGGTAACATATGTCTTAGGTATTTCGAGCGCAGTTCATTGTAAGCAGTGCATCTACAAAGAAAATGTTCTTCATCCTCTCTATCTCCACAGAATGGACATCCGAGATCAGTCTCGTCTGCATATCTTCTATTTATCTTCAGGTCGTTGATGCTAAACCTGAATCGTATCAAAACATCACGGAATTTCTTTATGTTAATTATGTTCAGGTATTTTTCCAATCCTAGGCTACGCTTGAAGGATGAATACCACACGAATCTATCACTTCTTATATTTGTGCTGTTCCATTTTTGTAGGTAGCAATCAATCAGTCTTTGCTTAAAAGTACGCAGGAATAGTTTTCCATTTCCAACCCCTCCACTGATCTACACAAATCCAAAACCGTGTCTAAAGAGGCAAACTTTGACTTGGTTAGACCAGTTTCGTTCCTCCGTGATGGACGACTTCAGCAGCATCAAATATGCTTGTTTCGGAAGTCTGTCTTCTTGCATGCTACCAAGCTTGAGCCAGTACTTAATAGCTCGAACACAGCTACTGATGTATAAGGGAAATCTTCCTAGGTCTCCGTATACCGTGTGATTTGATGACCTAGAGTCGAGTCCGAGAAACCTTTTGTACGCGAAAGTGTGGACCCTTTCTATTTTCCTGTGTTCATGAAGACCCCATATTTCTGCCCCATACAAGAGTGAAGGTTGTACCTGTGCGTCAAACAGCCTAGTAAAGACAGTTGTATCGGTACTCCGAACATGCCATAGCGCTTTCAGCACATGCACGCTTTTCATTTTACCTCTGACTGCTATATCGTCAAGAGAGAGAGAGAGTGAGAGAGAGAGAGAGAGAGAGAGAGAGAGAGAGAGAGAGAGAGAGAGAGAGACAGAGACAGAGACAGAGACAGAGAGACAGAGAGACAGACACAGAAAAACAGTGAGAGAGAGAGACAGAGAAAGACAGAGAGACACAGAGAGAGAGAGACAGAGACAGTGAGAGAGACAGAGAGACAGAGAGAGAGACAGAGAAAGAGAGACAGAGAGACAGACAGAGAGACAGAGAGAGACAGAGAGAGAGACACAGAGAGAGAGACAGAGTGAGAGAGAGAACGAACGAACGAACGAAAAAATTTTTTTGTGTAGGCCACCGGCCCATTACAAAAGTTTAAGAGAAACGTGCGGCTATGTACATGGTAGGGGTCAAGACTGGCCGCCAGTCTTGCAAGTTTTACGCGCACGAACGAGGAAACTGATCGAGACGTCGAACAGTTCGTTATTTCTGGAACGTCCGTGCGGCTCGTTCACGCATGGCCTGCTTCACTGCAGACCTGCTGCTCCGCGTCCTTCTCGTGCTTGCCGTGTCGCACGCAGTGTCTTCGGATTTGTTGTGTCTGGCTGCTGGCTGGCTCTTGGACTGCGATGGAACTGTCGTTGATGGAGGCTTTGCCGCCAGAGGATCAGGCCTCTGACTGGTGGAACTGGATCCCTCACAGGGGGCGACATCTCTGGATAGTGGCCTGGGTGAAGTAGCCTCCGAGACCGGTTGAGTTGCGTCCGTCTCCACCACCGGCTTAAAAGCACCAGATGACACCACATGGCCCTCTCTGCCCTCGCCGAACTCACTCTCTCTCTGTCCGTC
>JAWQFJ010023020.1:25000-26823 GCA_034096865.1 Theodoxus fluviatilis | reverse complement strand
GATCTGGGTTTTGAAAGGGGGGGGGTGCAAAGTTCTTTTTTGTTTTGTTTTGTATCTTATCAGCGAAGGCGCGAAGCGCCGAACCGACGGCGCGAAGCGCCGAGCATGCTAGGGGGGTCCGGGGGCATGCCCCCCCGGAATTTTTTTAAAAAAGGAAGCAAAATGGTGCAATCTGGTGCAATCTGAGCGTGTAAAGTGCTATTTTCAGGCGATACATTTTGCCACTGATGTGTTGGGGGGTGGAGATAGGACCAACTGTCTCTCTCTTGGGAAGCACATGCTCGAAAATGTACAGTGCTAAATAAGTTCGATGTTAATAATAAAGAATCACAATTCACAAAAACAACATGAGGAAAAAGTCTTTGCAACAAGATCATACCTCGAATTTAATAATCTTTATTCCGAATATGTAAGAAGACATCTGTAACCAGTTTGTTGTGGGAGTCAGGCCTGGTCAGTCTAGAGACATTGAATAAACACACACATGGAGGAATTTGCCTAGTCATAGGCCTAATCATGTGACAACATTTTCTGTGGCTGAAGGCGCATGACTGTGTTGTATTTTGTTGCAAATCTGTTGACAGCATCTGGAATGTCTATTTTCATTCCTGTATTAGCATCTCTCAGGCTCTCTCTCTCTCTCTTCTCTTTTTTTTCTTTTTTTTTGCTGTATGTGTGAGTGAGTGTGTGTGTGTGTGTGTGTGTGTGTGTGTGTGTGTGTGTGTGTGTGTGTGTGTGTGTGTGTGTAAGGGGGGGGGGTGCAATTACATTTAATTTTACTAGTGCATTCCTATATTTATCAGCATCTCTCTCTCTGCACCCACCCACCCCTTTTTATTTTGGCTGGGGGGGGGGGGGGGGGTGCAATTACATCACTATATTTATCAACATATTTCTCTTTCCATTTTTTTAAATGTATTATCATTGTTTATGTATTTTATTTCTTTAATTTATTTAGTTAGTTTTTTGGCTGGGGGTGGAATTACATTTACATTACTATATTTATCAGCATCTCTTTCTCTTTTTTGTTCTGCCGAGGGAGGGGGGGGGGTGCAATTACATTTACATTACTATATTTATCAGCTTCTCTCTTTCTTTTTTTTTAAGCCGAGGAGGGGGGGGTGCAATTATATTTACATTCCAATATTTATCAACATCTCTTTCCCTGAGTCTCTCTCTCATTTTTTTGTCTTTTTGCTTGGGGGGGGGGGGTGCAATTACATTTACATTACTACATTAACAACATATCTCCTTTTTTTCTTTCTTTCTTTCTTTCTTTTCTTCTTTTTTTTTTGTCCCGCTGGGGGGGGGGGGGGGGGCGCTAGCGCACCCCGCGCCCCCCCCCCCCCCCCAGATCCGCCCCTGTCATCTTTTCTGAGTTTTCTTTCTTTGGTAGCTGTCCAGCTTGTCAGCCGATAAGTCTAATTCAAATTAGCCGTCACGATGACAACACTATGCTGCATAAAAACATTGCCTAAATTTTAAGTCCTCTTTCTCAAATCGCCATAACCTTGGGTAGCAGTCTTCAGCAGCTCATACTTTGTCACTATTCTCCTGTTCAAGCGTTATGCAATACCGAAAAGAGAAATGTCTCCCTTTTACGATCATACTTACATCGAGAATTTCCGAAAGACGAACATCTGTTTCAGTTTATGGTGGCGGGTCAGACATGTTTCCGCACTTGGAGAGTGGGTGCAGCAAGCGGGAGCTTCACAGCCTTCTACATACGGCTTGGGAGTCTTCTGGTGGAAGTGGGGAAAGCCAAGGTAAAGACGAAACAAAAATGATGGCAAAGATCACTGAGAGGTATGGGAATCACTAGT
>JAWQFJ010023020.1:17500-20000 GCA_034096865.1 Theodoxus fluviatilis | reverse complement strand
AAACAAAGGACAGGGGGGGGGGGCCAAAATCTCTCCAGTCCATTCTCATTGACACCTTTCTTGAAAACTCTTCTCTGATCTCTCCGACACGGAACTCATGCCATTGATTTTCATTCGTTTTCATCCGATTTGACCGAAATTTGGTGTGTGGGTAGGTAAAGTCAAATGATGAAGATCTGTGAAAGAAATTTGGTTACCATGGTTACGTGATGAGGAAAACAAAATGGCGGCTGAAGAATTTAGACGACTGTGTCGAAGGCGGCGAAGCCGCCTGAGACACAGGAGTTCCCATCGACTGAAAACTTGGTATGGGGTTAGGTGTGGGCCGAGGTCAGGTCATGGTGGGGTTAGAAAATGGTGTTGCCATGGTAACCGGAAGTGGGCACAAACAAGATGGCCGCCGAAAACTCAAAATGCTCTGATTTGACCGAAATTTGGTGTGTTGGTAGGTAAAGGCAAATGATGAAGATCTGTGAACAAATGTTTTGGTTATCATGGTTACGTAATGAGAAAAACAAAATGGCGGCTGAAGAATTTGGACGACTGTGTCGAAGGCGGCGAAGCCGCCTGAGACACAGGAGTTTTCATCGACTTAAAACTTGGTATGGGGTTAGGTGTGGGCCGGGGTCAGGTCATGGTGGGGTTAAAAAAATCGGGTCGCCATGGAAACCGGAAGTGGGCACAAACAAGATGGCCGCCGAAAACTCAAAGTGCTCCGATTTGACCAAAGTTTGGTGTGTGGGTAGGTAAAGTCAAATGATGAAGATCCGTGTACACATTATTTGGTTATCATGGTTACGTAATGAAAAAAAAAAATGGCGGCTCAAGAATTTGTAACTTTTAAACCCACTTGTGTTTCGTCACTACGGCTTCTATTGACCTGAAATTTGGCGAAGCCGCCTTAGACACAAAAGTATATAGGTGGGTAAGATGTGTAAATGGGCGCGAAGCGCCTTATGTGGCTTTTGCGCTTTGCGCATTGCCTGGCCGCGAAGCGGCTAGTACAATATAAATGCAACGCACTTATCTCAATCTGTTTTGGACTTTCACTACGATTAATTCATCGTGTAAGATGTATTTTCAAGATAAAATAAAATGCACAAATATATGTATTCATGGCGACAGGCATCCATCTTGAATTTGTGTTCGTATATTTAACAACCTTTGTCCCTCAGATCTGACAAAACGCTCTGTGGGTATACATGTATTCCAAAATGTTTACTACTAACACTTCAATATAGGGCAATGTGAATTACAGAAGAATTTAAGATATTTCGTTCAAGAAGTGAGTTTCTGGTCATTTCAATCACGAAAGGGTAAATAAGCAGGGAAACGACTGAAAACAATGTACAGTGGCAGATAGTTGTGTCCCTCTCAACCACCCCGCCCTCTAAGTTCATAAAATGTCTTCTGTAATTTACTAGAGTACTATATAAAGATTGCTCAACACAAAATATCATGAAGATTGATATAAAGGCAGTGAAGCAACTGTGTGCCATATCTCCGGTACATTCGAAAATATAGGAAATGGAGAAAATCATAAATAAAGCAGACAGTAGCTATCTCGTTCTGAAACTTCCCTGCCTATCCTAGCGATGATAAGTCCCTTCTCATTGGCTGGAACGTTTATATTTGTGTAACCTTTATAGCTAATCACGTGTCGTCCCTTTCAAAAAGCTGTGAACAAAGTACAGCCACGTGTCGGCCCTTTATAATAATAATAATAATAATACAGGTTACTTTTACGCACATACCTTCCCTAATAGGCAAGCTCATGGCGTTTACAATGAAAAGTCCACACTCATACAAAGCATTCCAACACTCGCACACTGTACAGTAGAAATAAAAGAAGAGTTAAATACAGTACAATTAATTAACATACCAGGCAATAAACAAAACACGAAAGATAAAAAGAGGCGCCTTGTGAAGCACCTCACTGCTCGTCAGTGTCGCGAGCAGGTTGCTAGTGTTGAGGGGTTATTGTTCGTGTGGTGAGTACGTGTGTGCGCACGCTTGTTGTGTAGTGCGTTTGAAGCGCGTTAGCGCGCTCCTCGTCCGTGCATTTTCCCCGTGGAGCGTGATATTTGAGGTGGTGAGTGAGCTCTGCGCGTTTTCGCACGGGAATTTGGGGAACGGAAGAGTTTGCAGGGTGATGCTCACGTTTTCTTTTGAGGGTGAGGGTTTTGAAGTGGCAGTCGCTGTTTTGTGAGCGCGGAAGCAACCTCGCTTGTGTGAGGGTTGCGGAATTGTGGTGTGACTGCTGTCAACCCAGTGCGTGGCGTGGCTTCTGTCAGCCCGGAATAGTTAAAGACTATATTGTCTTTGTCGGTGTAGACCGAAGGAAATCGTCACCAGGGGAAGGGCCGTGTTCTTCCATGTGAGTATTTGTTGTGTGTAAATGTCTTTGTGTAAGTTTTCACTAGGTTGTGAGTTTGCTGTTTTAGGGGTGGGTGGGGAAGTTGAGATAGGTAATGGAATTTCCGAACTGTGGTTTTGACGT
>JAWQFJ010023020.1:0-12500 GCA_034096865.1 Theodoxus fluviatilis | reverse complement strand
TAAGTTTATTGTTTGCCTTTTGAACGGCAGACTTTGCTATCCCAGACTACAGCTTCGAATCCACCATCTCCACCTCATCCAAACTTTTCCTGTAGAAATTTGGCAATGCTTTTTACACACACTTCCTTTCATGAAGAAAAAAGGACACGGGAGTGTGAAAACCTCGTATCTGAGGCTAGAATTTCAGTGTGACATTGCAGGTAAGTTCTGATTGTACGAAAAAAAGAAAGGATATGACAGTGTGAAAACCTCGAATCTGGGGCTAGAATTTCAGTTTGACATTGCAGGTAAGTATGATTGTATGAAGAAAAGAAAGAACATGACAGTGTGAATACCTCGAATCTGAGGGTTGAATGTCAGTTTGACGTTGCAGGTAAGTATTGCCTGTATGAAGAAAAGAAAGGATATGAGAGTGTGAATACCTCGAATCTGAGGTTTGAATGTCAGTGTGATATTGCAGGTAAGTTTTGATTGTATGAAGAAAAGAGAGGACATGACAGTGTGAATATCTCGAATCTGAGACTTGACTGTCAGTGTGATATTGCAGGTAAGTTTTGCTTGTATGAAGAAAAGAGAAGTTATGACAGTGTGAATATCTCGAATCTGAGGCTTGACTGTCGGTGTGACATTGCAGGTAAGTTGTGATTGTATGAAGAAAAGAGAAGTTATGACAGTGTGAATACCTCGAATCTGAGGCTTGACTGTCAGTGTGATATTGAAGGTAAGTTGTTATTGTATGAAGAAAAGAGAGGACATGACAGTGTGAATATCTCGAATCTGAGGCTTGACTGTCGGTGTGACATTGCAGGTAAGTTGTGATTGTATGAAGAAAAGAGAAGTTATGACAGTGTGACTATCTCGAATCTGAGGCTTGACTGTCGGTGTGACATTGCAGGTAAGTTTTGATTGCATAAAGAAAAGAAAGGATATGACAGTGTGAATATCTCGAATCTGAGGCTTGACTGTCGGTGTGACATTGCAGGTAAGTTGTGATTGTATGAAGAAAAGAGAAGTTATGACAGTGTGAATATCTCGAATCTGAGGCTTGACTGTCGGTGTGATATTGCAGGTAAGTTGTGATTGTATGAAGAAAAGAAAGGATATGACAGTGTGAATACCTCGAATCTGAGGCTTGACTGTCAGTGTGATATTGCAGGTAAGTTGTGATTGTATGAAGAAAAGAGAGGATATGACAGTGTGAATACCTCGAATCTGAGGCTTGACTGTCAGTGTGATATTGCAGGTAAGTTTTGCTTGTATGAAGAAAAGAGAGGATATGACAGTGTGAATACCTCGAATCTGAGGCTTGACTGTCAGTGTGATATTGCAGGTAAGTTGTGATTGTATGAAGAAAAGAGAGGACATGACAGTGTGAATATCTCGAATCTGAGGCTTGACTGTCAGTGTGATATTGCAGGTAAGTTGTGATTGTATGAAGAAAAGAGAGGATATGACAGTGTGAATACCTCGAATCTGAGGCTTGACTGTCAGTGTGATATTGCAGGTAAGTTTTGATTGTATGTGGCCGTGCATGAGAGACGAGGCTGAGGTGAGAAAAACACGTTTCAAGAAAACGCCTAGTAAAGATATCAGTGCACTAAATCACGTATACGTTTTCCTGATAGTTACGTAAGTGTAGATAAAAATCGCAGATTTTCCTCTCTCTCTCTCTCTCTCTCTCTCTCTCTCTCTCTCTCTCTCTCTCTCTCTCTCTCTCTCTCGGCGTTTCCCTCAATATGTGGAACTCAAATTTCATAAAGCCTCTTCGTGTTTATCAGTGGAGATGAAGTGTGCTGCGCCGGCGGCCTTGCACTTTGACAGTGAGTCACTCTCGCCATGTCTCTCGTGGTGCGTTCCCACCGGAAATTGCCCAACAGCACGCCACACAGTAAAAACCACTTTGTCACGTGCCCAGCTGCTGGCATTTGTCATGCTTTATGTCCCCAGCAAACTCATTGGTGGTTTAGTTTAATGGATGGGGTTTTCGAGTCGAGATTTTCTCTTGTCACCGGAGGCGTTTGACGAGGAGTGCAAATGCATTAGGCCTTTTTTGTGTCGGAAACTGCCACAAAGAGGGCAGCACTTCTTCCTCGTGAAGAAGTACAAAGCTTGCACAACACCATCGCACGCACGCCTATTTACGAAGCAGCGCTAAGACCTTGACAAGTCACGTGTACAAGGCCTGCCTGTGAGTTGTAACAGGCAAGAAAGGCATAAGGTTCATGGAAAATCTTTCCAGAGCAAATGCAGAACGAGTATGTTCGTGTCAGCATTTATTTGTGTGTGCCGCTTGCGATGACTGACGACAAGAAATCTGTACTCATATCAAGATTAAAAAGATGAGTATCTATTGGGGGTGTGGGTGGGGGTGGGGTGGTAGCCTTCCGAATGGAGGAGATAAGGAGGATGGTTGCGACTTTGCGGCGCATCAGCCGCTGTGGGATTCGTGAGGCCAAAGCTACGAATCTGAGTCGTTCCTTGCATGAGAAGCATGACAAGACTGCAGTTTCCTTGCATGAGAAGCATGACAAGACTGCAGTTTCCTTGCATGAGAAGCATGACGAGACTGCAGTTTCCTTGCATGAGAAGCATGACAAGACTGCAGTTTCCTTGCATGAGAAGCATGACAAGACTGCAGTTTCCTTGCATGAGAAGCATGACAAGACTGCAGTTTCCTTGCATGAGAAGCATGACAAGACTGCAGTTTCCTTGCATGAGAAGCATGACAAGACTGCAGTTTCCTTGCATGAGAAGCATGACAAGACTGCAGTTTCCTTGCATGAGAAGCATGACAAGACTGCAGTTTCCTTGCATGAGAAGCATGACAAGACTGCAGTTTCCTTGCATGAGAAGCATGACGAGACTGCAGTTTCCTTGCATGAGAAGCATGACAAGACTGCAGTTTCCTTGCATGAGAAGCATGACGAGACTGCAGTTTCCTTCCAGTCGCCTTTCATGAATGACGGGAGCAGAGGCGGCGGGTCTTTTGAAACCCGTCTGCAGGAAAATCGAATTAGAATGAAACCGCCATGCAATAACACCACACAATAAAGAAAGGGAGGAAAAGCAGGATACGGAAAATTGGACTCCAAAATAAGTTAAGGCCAATTAAACCAGGGAGGTGGGGGGTGGGGGATGAGAAATTGGGGGTGGTGGTGGGGGGATGGTGGTGGTGAGAAGAGTTGATGAATATAAACCATTTCATAAGGAGAGGATGAAGTCAAGGAGGCAGGGAGTAAGACTGGAAGGAAGATCAGTTTGCACACGAAAAAGAGAGGGCAAGGACACCCAGTCGAAAGCATAGAAAGGAGACGTTGGAGCAGGAAAGAGGCCAGACGGTCGCGTGGGGGAAGTCCACGTGAACATTTCGGAACGGATTGGGGGGTTCTTGCCCACCCAGGAACACGAGTGGACAGGAGGATGGATAGAGGGACTGCTTGCCAATCTCGAGGTTCAGGAGTCCATCCAGACAGCAGTGCAGACAGTTTGGACTGGGAGATCGTTAGAGCTGGGGTCATGTCTGCTGGAAAGACGATACAAACAGCACCTCGATGACTGCGTCGTCAATTGATCGACCAAGATCAATACACGAAAGTATTTCGTGCCAGGGAGAAGTCATTCACTGTCCGGTGGTGCGAGAGACACACCAGTCATTGAAAAAAGAAAAGAATATATTCCATCTTGTTTCTAGAGCATTTAAGCTCCCTCTCTCCGTGTTTTCTAGTATTTTAAAAACGTTTGACTGGTTGCTGCGGACGCTGTACAAATCGCTGTTGTTTATCAATTGAAGACAAAGATAACTGCAGAGGAGCTCAGAAGGGGGGATTTGTGTGACTGCAGCCGTTACTGCAAAGACTGAATGCCTGAATTACTGCGGCCAGTCGCTTGCAGGTTGTTGAAATGCCACTGTGGTCTCCAGGGCGTACCTAACGACCTTGGACAGGAGAACTGAGAGTCCTGATTTCAAGAAGCCACAGGGAGCTTCGATGTCTTTGTCACGTCAGCGTTGCCACTCATCCAAATAAATTTCCGTCGGAACAGCTTTTGCCGAGATGACTGAAACTATGGTTGCCACAGAGAAGTAGAAATACGACCGTGTGTAGCCAAGAGGCTGCAACACTCCCCGAGAGGTGAACGAGCATTAGAAACAAGGCTTAGGTAAGAAAAACACTTTTCGAGAAAACGCTGAGTGAAGACATCAGCGCACAAAGTCATGAAAACATTTTTCTTGGCTTTACATCACTGCCAAAAAAGGTAATATTTCCTCTATGAGCATATATTTCCTCTAAAAGTATCCTTTTTATGGAATAAGCACGAATGAATAAATAACATTGTGGTTGAAAATATTTTTCCGTCTCCCCCCCCTATTTTAGCCTTGTATTCTCATGCACTGTCACATATCTAACCTCTTCATTGTGGTGGTCATTGTGGTGGTCATTGTGGTGGTCATTGTGGTGGTCATTGTGGTGGTCATTGTGGTGGTCATTGTGGTGGTCATTGTGGTGGTCATTGCAGTGGTCATTGCAGTGGTCATTGTGGTGGTCATTGTGGTGGTCATTGTGGTGGTCATTGTGGTGGTCATTGTGGTGGTCATTGTGGTGGTCATTGTGGTGGTCATTGTGGTGGTCATTGTGGTGGTCATTGTGGTGGCCAATGTGGTGGTCATTGAGGTGGTCATTGTGGTGGCCATTGTGGTGGTCACACTGCCTCCTCATTGTGGTGGTCATTGTGGTGGTCATTGTGGTGGCTATTGTGGTGGTCACACTGCCTCCTCATTGTGGTGGTCATTGTGGTGGTCATTGTGGTGGTCATTGTTGTGGTCACACTGCCTCATTGTGGTGGTCATTGTGGTGGTCACACTGCCTCCTCATTGTGGTGGTCACACTGCCTCCTCATTGTGGTGGTCATTGTGGTGGTCATTGAGGTGGTCATTGTGGTGGTCATTGTGGTGGTCATTGTGGTGGTCATTGTGGTGGTCATTGTGGTGGTCATTGTGGTGGTCATTGTGGTGGTCACACTGCCTTTTCGTGAGTGGAGGACACACTGCTTTTTCGTGAGTGGGGGACACACATGTTATTGAGACAATAAAGAGAGAAAAGGCGATAAAGGCTGAAGAGCGGAATGCAAGGGAACAGGAAAGCAAGGGCGTGAGGCCTCAACAATAGGTCCTTAGCATGTCGAAAAAAAACCCCCCATCAAACAAGGCTGTACCCTATGTGGCAAATAAACACAAAGGCCATGCCTCCCATCAAACAACATCGCACTCTATGTGGCAACACAGAGGTCATAGTTTTCCAGTAAACACCATACCCCATGTTGCAAATAAACACAAAAGCCATGTCTCCCATCAAATAACATCGCACTCTATGTGGCAACACAGAGGTAATAGTTTTCCAGTAAACACCATACCCCATGTTGCAAATAAACACAAAAGCCATGTCTCCAATCAAACAACATCGCACTCTATGTGGCAACACAGAGGTAATAGTTTTCCAGTAAACACCATACCCCATGTTGCAAATAAACACAAAAGCCATGTCTCCCATCAAACAACATCGCACTCTATGTGGCAACACACAGGTAATAGTTTTCCAGTAAACACCATACCCCATGTTGCAAATAAACACAAAAGCCATGTCTCCCATCAAATAACATCGCACTCTATGTGGCAACACAGAGGTAATAGTTTTCCAGTAAACACCATACCCCATGTTGCAAATAAACACAAAAGCCATCGTCTCCCATCAAATAACATCACACCCTTTTTGGCAACACAGAGGTCATAGTTTTTCAGCAAACTCCCTATGTGGCAAATCAACACAAAGGCCATCGTCCCCCATCAAATAACAAGCTCTGCATGGCAAAAAGTCCACACAGCTTCATGTATATCAGGAGAAAGTGAAAAAGCCTGCTCTTAGTTCGAAAACGGTTGTTGCGCGGCAGCAGACCTCGAACGTGTCTCCACTGGAGACAAGAATGGAGGCCTAAGGGTGCGAAGCGTCCGGAATGCCAGTGGAGGCAGGCAGGCTGTCAAGGAGTCTTTGAGGCTGTGACGGCGAGCTGCAGTCGTGGAAGGCCATTGCAGAGCAACTCACCAGATGCGAAAAATTCTACTTTCGCCATCAAACTGACTCATGACATTCGAGAAACTCACTCACGTTGGCAATTCTGATGCCGTATAACTATAAGTATTCGTTTAAGGCCGTTTTCCGCGTGGGCAAAGACCGTATCCGCTCATGCAGAAAATAATACAGTTTTCTATTCTATCAATATTTTTTATCAAATTAGTTCAGGAAAATCAATTTAGGATATTTCCCACATCTAGAACAGCAGTGAGCCATTACATTTGTGTGTTGCTCTATGCGCTTGCCTTTGGGGGTGAGGTGGGGTGAGGAGTAGAGGAGAGGAGAGAAGAGTGGAGGGGAGGGGAGCTTTAGGATGGGAGCTTTAGGATGGGAGCTTTAGGAGGGGAGCTGCTGGAGGGGAGGGGAGGAGAGGGGAGGGGAGCTTTAGGAGGGGAGTTGCTGGAGGGGAGCTGCTGGAGGGGAGGGGAGGGGAGGGGAGGGGAGGGGAGGGGAGGGGAGGGGAGGGGAGGGGAGGGGAGGGGAGGGAGGGGAGGGGAGGGGAGGGAGGGGAGGGGAGGGGAGGGGAGGGGAGGGGAGGGGGGAGGGGAGGGGAGAGAGAGAGGGAGAGTGGGGCAGGAAGGAGAGGGAGTGTGTGTGTGTGTGTGTGTGTGTGTGTGTGTGTGCGTGCGTGTGTGTGTATGTGTGTGTGTGTGTGTGTGTGTGTGTGTGTGTGTGTGTGTGTGTGTGTGTGTGTGTGTGTGTGAGAGAGAGAGAGTGCCTGCATGCAACTGAATGTTGCAAGGGGAGATGGGGGTAGGGAGCCTGGGGAGGGGAGGAGAGGAGGAGACAAGAAGTGTACTATAAAGAGAAAAGCAGACCTGAGAATTCTGGGACAAGGAGAGGGCAAGACGCGGTTCTGCAGAGTGTGTAAAGTAAACTGCGTTGTGCAAACCAACTTTTCACATGCAAACGTTTGCATGAGTCTGCAAGTCTCTATAGTCATATAATTCCAAGGGGAGAGTATCCACTGTCCACTTGTGCACTCGCAGACGGTTTCTAGAGCAGTAAGTCATGGAACCTTTCAAGATAAATCCACGCTTATGGGACACATATTTTGTCAGCTTTTAGGTAAATTGCACGTAAGCTAGGTTTAATTGGCTATATATCACTGATCCGAGCATAAATGACAAAACATGGCGATATCTCCAAATAGTCTGCACACTTTGGCGTCTCCACAGATAACAAACGACACAGATGTATAGTGATGACGTCAGCAGCAAACACAATATGATAATTCAGTGTCTGCGAAATAGGGGGGGGGGGGGCAGAGAGAGAGAGAGAGAGAGAGAGAGAGAGAGAGAGAGAGAGAGAGAGAGAGAGATTGAAATTGAACTTGAACTTTGTCAAGGCCATCGGCCCATTGCAAATACACGAGTTTACCATAAAACACAAATAATCATCGCCAGTTTAGTCACAGAGCGGATCGAACAGTTACCGGGACCATACATCTGTCCCCTAGTTGGGGGTACGCATTTCAAGAGCATAATATATGTACATGGCTAAGGATCTTATTTTTCTCGTGTCGGACTCTCGCATTATTACCGTACTCATGGATCCATTATATCTATTAGGTAACAGATGTCTTAAGTATTTCGAGCGCATTTCATTGTATGCAGTGCATCTACAAAGAAAATGTTCTTCATCCTCTCTATCTCCACAGAATGGACATCCGAGATCAGTCTCGTCTGCATATCTTCTATTTATCTTCAAATCATTAATGCTAAACCTGAATCGTATCAAAACCTCACGGAATTTCTTTATGTTAATTATGTTCAAGTATTTTTCCAATCCTAGGCTACGCTTGAAGGATGAACACCACATGAATCTATTACTTCTTATAATTGTGCTGTTCCATCTTTGTAGGTAGCAATCAATCAGTCTTTCCTTAAAAGTACGCAGGAATAGTTTTCCATTTCCAACCCCTCCACTGATCCACACAAATCCAAAACCGTGTCTAAAGAGGACCAGTTTCGTTACTCCGAGATGGACGACTTTAGCAGCATCAAATATGCTTGTTTCGGAAGTCTGTCTTCTTGCATGCTACCAAGCTTGAGTCAGTACTTAATAGCTCGTACACAGCTACTGATGTATAAGGGAAATCTTCCTAGGTCTCCGTATACAGTGTGATTTGGTGACCTAGAGTCGAGCCCGAGAAACCTTTTGTACGTGAATGTGTGGACCCTTTCTATTTTCCGGTGTTCATGAAGACCCATATTTCTGCCCCGTACATGAGTGAAGCTTGTACCTGTGCGTCAAACAGAATAGTATAAACAGTTGTATCGGTACTTCCAACATGCCATAGCGCTTTTAGCACATGCACGCTTTTCATTTTACGAGAGAGAGAGAGAGAGAGAGAGAGAGAGAGAGAGAGAGAGAGAGAGAGGGAGAGGGAGAGAGAGAGAGAGAGAGAGAGAGAGAGAGAGAGAGAGAGAGAGAGAGAGAGACAGAGAGACAGAGAGAGTCAGAGAGACAGTGAGACAGAGACAGAGAGACAGTGAGACAGAGAGAGAGAGACAGAGAGAGACAGAGAGAGACAGAGAGACAGTGAGACAGAGAGAGAGAGACAGAGAGAGACACAGAGAGAGAGAGAGAGAGAGAGAGAGACACACAGAGAGAGAGACAAAGAGAGAGAGAGAGAGAGAGAGAGAGAGAGAGAGAGAGAGAGGGAGTGGAAATAACCCCAGGGAAGAAATGGCGACGGTTAAACTATTTTTGTGTGCCTAGGTGCTCAAGCGAATCACGCTACACCATTCCCAGTCAGATGAAAGAGTTCTTTGCACCGGCGCCACACTACTCAGCGTGTGCTCAGCATTTTCACAAGCACAGAAACGCACTTGGTGGATGGCTCCTTGCTCGAACCCTTGCAGTCAGTTTCGACAAATGCTCTAAGAACCCCCGCTGATCGATCATCTTGAGCTCTCTTTTCCACTTCAAGGGAGCTCACAGAATGGAATGATCAGAACCTTTTTATATCGTCTGTAAGACAATTCCTTATAACTGAGCAAAAGTCATGCAGGAGGCAAACCCCTAGAAAAAGTTTCGAGAGCCTTGGCGTGCATGTAACTCTCAGCCTTTGGGTTAATTGTCCAAAAGGGACATGCAACGGGGATACCATGAAGAATATTCGTATCAGACACTACACACAGTCCATGGGAACCACTCTACAAATCTTGGGTGCTGTTCTAATGTTGGTGGGGGCGAAGTTTGGCGGAAAAGTCATTACGCTACATGTCTCCCCAGCATCATTCAATCGGAGACATGCAAAACATGACCTGCTGATGCGTACCATTTTTCCTGTCCTCTTTCGTTATGGAAGTGCGCGTGTGTTCGAACATTTTTCATTTCCTCTGTAACATATCTTTCATCCGCACTGTTCCTTGTAAACATGTGTGAATGCTTTACTTGACGTCCACGTTTGTCCAGGCGAATGGGATAAAATCGTATTCCTGACACCAGGAGGACGCAGTGACTGACTAAGCACCCACGCATGCACAGTGACGTGCATTCTACTTCGCTGTCCAGCTCGAAACGTCTCAAATCCGTCTCCATAGTCACTGGTGCTCCATCTGGACGCTGTAGGCCGGGGCAAAACACATAGCGCAATGGAACATTCTCAGGGGCGTGTTGATAAAGACGAGGGCTAGTTAAAATGGGGCATAATACAAAACCACAAACTTTCTACTCAAATGTCCTTGTCAGGCACAGCAGGCAACGAGAAATACTTACAGGAGGAACCATTCTACTTGTCTCCGTTTTAACGTGATTTTGTCTTAACGAACGACCGCGAACTTTGTTGTGCATTACCGAGAAGTACGGCCGTCTTGCTTTTAGACGCTATATGTAGGTAAGACCAGACTCTCAACAATAATATATATCACTACTGTGGATTTCGTAGTTTGCTCTATTTCCAGGAACCCTTTTTCCGCTTGTTAAGGATTTTGAGTTCCGCTTTCCATACCAGCATATACAGCGTCGTCCACTGGCCTTCACCAGCTTTATCCATTCTTTGTTGAAAATGTGCAGAAAACTCCCAAGCGCCATTAGTGTCATCGTGGATCGTAAGTTATACTGGGCATGATACTAAGAACACTTCAATACATGCAAAATATACTCGTCGTCTTCAAATTACTTCAGACTTCCAAAGAAACACTTTCCCATCACATTTACTATATCACATAAATTTCTCATAAACTTTTACATATCAATTTGTTTTAGGCCATGCCTCGTGGGCAAAGTTTCAAAAAAGGCGTCTTTAGTCTGATTAAAACGGTGACGACACGTTTTCAAAGTCTACGTCATAATCCCCGCGTCAACTTATTAACCTCAGCAATCTCCTACAATCCGCCATCCTAAAGCCCTTCGCACACGAGGCAACTCCAAACGCCACACACGGACTGACAAAAATATATACCAATGGCAGAGCGCTACTGACATCTTTGCTCCACTAACGCCAGCCGTGATTGGCTGCCACAAATACGCTTGCGAGATTGCCAGAGTAAAATTGCCTGGAGTACGACGGTCTTAAAGGTACCTGTCTTTTCCCTCAGCCCACCAGACAGATTGAAGCTAGCAGGCGTGGTTACGCAAGTCAGGAATACATCGGTCGTATTTCATGGTAGTGTATGCCTCAGAAATAGCGTAATCCCCCATTAATTTAGTCTCAGTGAAAGGATGTGCAAGGGCAGATGGCATCACAAAGAGTGCTTAGGGTCTTTTTCCTTGTCATGTCCATTGATCTGCAGACACGCACACTCTGCCATTATTAAAGCGTGAATTACAGACGAAAATAGCGACGAGTCGACTGGAAAACATTGAATCCACCGACATCAACTGGTCAGTGACATCCTTTGATGCATTTGCTATGACGTCAGAACTCGTGGATTTTGAAGTCTTGTGTCATTTAGGTAACGCAGGACCCGCTATCTATTCACCCAGATTTTCTATCTCCTGCCTGTCAGTATTGTTCCTCCTTTATTCATTGTGCCAAGATATTCGCAGATATACACATTCAGAAAACAGATTTCATCTCTATTGTACTTTTTTTATAGACCGCGTGAGGCAAAGAACACATGGTGGAAATATCGCGGTACAAACCCGTTACATCCGGCATACATATCTATGACGCGTTACCATGTTTTCGGCTGTGGAGCCATCTAGAGTTTGACTGAACCCCCCTACCCACCCCACCACCTCTCTCTCTCTCTCTCTCTCTCTCTCTTTCTCTTTCTCTCTCTCTCTCTCTCTCTCTCTCTCTCTCTCTCTCTCTCTCATTCGGCGGCTAACGCTCGCGCCGGTCGGACGTGTTTGCTTCGCTCCGGCCAGTTCACCGTATCTTGAATAACAGCAGCACCATGCCAGTCGCTGGACTTCCAGCTGCCCTGGAGACGCTCTTGACATCCTTGCTGGCGTCAGAGGAGCATACGAGTTGGAAGGTGGACGGTGATGAACGTGGAAATGTCGTTGTTGTGTTGAGATTTAGGCAGCGCGACGGTCAGCCATTGCTTACGAGCGACAGGCGAGGCTTTTGGCGCAAGAAGACTCCAGCACAGAGACGACGGGACCATCAACGTGCAGAAGAGCATCGACAGAGGGGTGAGCAGGGACATTCTGAATATTTTTCGCGAGCACATTATGTCAAAATTGATGTCGTGAAGAGAACTGTTTCTGCCCACGCTGCTGCACGAAATACTTGCTCCCTAAAATCGGCCGACTACGTCACACAGCCACCCCGTGACCTCTGACCCCTCCAGCTGTGCTGATAACCCCGAAGAAGCAGCAGCCCCCGCCTCCCACAAGAATTCATCTGCAGTAGAGGCACCATCCCTACAAGATGACCCACACAGCACTACGGTTCCATCTCCTAGCAAAGAAGCAACTGTGGAAGACCTCCAAAATGCGATGAGCGAGATGTTTCGGAGCATGTCTTGTGCCCTGGAGAAACAAGTGCTCACTTTCGAGAACAGCATTACTGGAGTTTGTGGTTTGAGCAAAGTCACCGACCAAGCTTCATGTCTTCCATGGACTGCTACCAACTGCATGCCCGATCCCGAGGCACCCGACAAAAGGACCATCCTGTCGTCACTTTACAGACCACCCAGTGACACCTGACCAGCACTTCGGCCTAGATCAGCTGTTCGCCAACGCAGCAGGGATGCCGCCAGCGTAAACAAGCCAACTGTGAGCAGGACGTCGCCTACGTACGCGACTGCAACCTTCGCGGGCTGCACGCAGAACATGAACTTTCTAATGAACTGATTCGATGCACTTGTGCGCGTTGCATTTCCCGAAACTGGTTGCCAGTTTTTGAAGAACTTATTGTACATAATCGTGTTTCGTTCGCGCTTCGTTTCAATTTAATAGGCCGGTGGCCTACAC
>JAWQFJ010023019.1:32500-72500 GCA_034096865.1 Theodoxus fluviatilis | reverse complement strand
CTACACAAAAGTGGACCTCATACATATTCATTCACGGTGACAGGCCCTGCCTGAGATCAAACACTTGTTGTGACAGAATGGATGAATGGAGTTTTACTGCCTATCAGCCTCTAACGGCTATTTAAGGTTACTGTTAACGAAAAATCGTGAGAGCAGGTTATAATGAGACAGGAGCGGATCAGTTCATTATTTTGGGGTGGGGGGTGTGTTTCCAAACTTTTTTAAGAGCGGGGTGGGGATGGGGGTGGGGTTAAAGGGTTCAACCGACACGTGAAAGCGGGGGGGGGGGGGGGGGGGGGGGGGCGGGGTAAGAAGGACGACCTTCTCGGAGCGCTTGAAGCTCAGCCGAAACGTGGAAGCGGGGGGGGGGGGGGGGGGGGGGGGGGGAAACGACCCTATAGGTACGCTACGAGCTCAGCCGAAATGTGAAAGCGGGGGGGGGGGGGGAATAATTTTCACTGCAAAATGTTCCAATCTGACGCATTCTGATGGTGATCATTACCACTTTCAGGCAGCACATGTTGTTACTAATAATTTTTTTTTCTCTGTTGGGGGGGGGGGGGGGGGGTGTTCCGGAAACCCCGGAACCCCCCCCCTCGTCCGCCCCTGTGAGAACACGTTAAAGTAACAGTGCCCCTAGTTATTCGCCTCTTACGATACGCGTAGGGAGATGCGGTGGGTCAATTCTTACTCCCAACACACAAGGGGGCTGCTGAGGCAGACGTTGCTCACGAGATTGCATGTGTTTGGGTGGATATGTAATGGATGTACGCTACTACTTTGCTGATTGCTTTATTCTTCATCTCGCTGTTTTCGTCATCATCGTCGTCGTCGTCGTTGTCGCTGTCCTCCTCCTCCTCCTTCTTGTCCCCATCTTCCTTGTTGTTGTCGTCCTCCTCGTGCTCTTGTTTATAAGCTTTGTGACTTCATTTCTGATGCTTGCATCATACGCAGTTATAGGGCGTCAAGTAGGTGTTGATGACAAACCTTCTTGTTTGAAAGTGCTAACAATAAAACTCCACTCTTCGTAGTGGTTTGCGTACGTGTTGTGAACGTGCTGGAATGTACTAGAATGTCTTGGTGGCTTCCAGCTCTTATGCCAGCGTCCTTGACCTTGCCGTTGCCTAGTTGCATGGAGTAGCCAGCAGGGCGCATTGTTTTCAATGTGTCACGTGATGTCATCTTTGCGCGACTTCGAGAAAATCGAGTGAATACTGGTCGATGCAGGAAGATTATATAAGCCTGTAAAAAGTATATGAAGCGATGCAATGTGAGAAAGTGCAAGACAGATAAAGGTGAGAGCACGTGAAAAGTCCTCCATTGTAAGGAATGACAGAGTTCTCCGAGATCCATTCTCGAGAGTGAAGATACAGTGTTCTTGGTGAGAGCAGGAAGAGAGACAAGCACACAAGTAACACAAACCACTCATTCATGTACGGCGAGCGGCGTGTTGCAGGAAGGCGTTGTGTAGGCGTGAGCTCTTGCGAGGAATAGGCCGGTGTGAACCTGCGTCAACAATTGACTGCCTCTACATCTGCTTTCATCATGTTGACACATGTTGACACCAACCCATTCCTCGCAAGATCTTGGCTTTCCTCGCGCCTATGCGACAACCCCCAGTTGCCAGTGTACAGGGGCGCGTTGCTTAGCCTACGTAGTTGGCGAATAATTCCTCGCGAAATAGCCGAGGCGAGGCGGGTCACTAGGCAACGGCCAATCATCAGTTGGCGAGGTGAAAGTCCGAGTGATCATGGCTGCGTACTGGCGCGAGAGTCGGTGAAAAAGTTGCCGATAGACGAAGTAACTGACGGTAAAAAAATATCACAGCAGTTTTTCACTTGATAGAACATCTCGAATGGCACGGGGACTTTTTCAAAGAAAAGAAAGCAACCTCAGTTCAATTGTAGACAATTTTGTCGAAAATTCTGTGCCGCGATACACTCCGGATCAATTCAAGGGACATAACTCAGAGAGTGGACATGTTGCTTCATGATTACAACGATAAACAATTTTCGGCCTTGTATGTCCAAAAACAACCGCTTTACCTGTACATAGGCTATTCCTCAAAATGTAGGCTACACATGAACACTCAAACCGCAAATACTTCTGTGTACGTACACTTTTCCATTCTCGGACAGTGAGAAACACATCATATGCACTGTCGTCTATGAACAGCAACCCAGTTAGCACGGTCTTCGCCATTTTGGGTCATCCGGGCCTCCGCAGCTAGACGCGGCTAAGTATCTCCGAAGCTTCCTCGGCAAACACCCTTGACAACGAGTGCTTCCTTGTGAGCGATAGGCTGTGGGAAACGCACTCTCCTCGCGTTTCTTGCAAGGTCCTAGCATAAGCAACGCGCCCCTGGACTGTCGTCTGGGCACTTGGGGAGTGATCCTTGGTTGCTACCGCGGGCAATTACCACACAGAGGGCACTGCTCCTGTGACGACCAGGGGTGACAGTCATCTAAACAAAATTAGAATGGGCGAACTTGCTTATTTGACAATACAGATTACACGAATATTGTTACTGTCATCATTGTCATTATCCGCTGACAGAGCAAACAGGAAAAGCTCCCTATAGACAACCCTTATTCCACGTGTCTTCATTGTGCCCCTTATTTTCCAGAAGGAGTTGCAAGAAATCCACTATGGTCGTGCCCAAGGTCACCACTCTTCCTTCCCAAGGCTACGCCAACCATGATTACGAAAACGAGACGGACTCTGCCATTCAGGACACCAATGGCAGCGGAGAAGGTGTATACATCGTCCCGGCCTTTAACCTCTCAGACCATCACCCCCTAGAGATCAGCTCCCCTCCCGTCTACGCTGGTGTGGTCAAACACAGAGGCCGCGGCTTCACCCGTGACGAGTCTTTACGTCATCAAACCCCCATCTACGAGCTGGCCAAGGAGCCGAGGAAGGAAAGAAAAAGAGTGGACGAATATGATCGTCTGCGGGACAACAGTCATGCCACTATCTCCTTCGACGCCAATGGTCACCTGGTCATCCAGCAGGACGGAGACGGGGAGTCGGCTAGCGGTTATGACCGAGCTCGCAACGAGAGGTCACGTGTGCAGGTTGTGGGCGGGAATTTGTATGACATCCCCGCTTCAAGTGAGGATCAGTAAAACTGTGAGCGTTTGCGACCAGTCCAGATTGCCGCTGAAAATTCCTTTAACACCTGTGTCTTTGCTTATGCTCTGTAGCGGCCAAAATAGTAACCCGGCCAAAACAGTGTCCGGAAGTCATCGCAGAGTTATCTGCGAGGGACGTGCTGAAAATTCAACTCTAAAAAGAGACGGTCCCCGCCACTCCGCCTGACTGACTTGGCACGCCCGGTGAGTTATGCTAAGATCCGGCCGCGTTAATATATCTGCGTTTTGTGACAAACGTCTTGCTCGGCGGTACTGTACTCCATGCATCTTAACGGTCCGCGTGATTCGGGTGTAATCTTAAGCTAAACGACGTTTATTGGCGCTGCTGAAATGGTCGAAGTCGGAAACGTTCGGAACGTCGTTTAGCTTAAGATTACACCCGAATCACGCGGACAGTTAAGGTGCATGGAGTACAGTACCGCCGAGCAAGACGTTTGTCACAAAACGCACATATATTAACGCGGCCGGATCTTAGCATAACTCCCCGGGCGTGCCAAGTCAGTCAACGGTCGCGTTTTATAAAAACCAGACTAAAAATAGACTACAGGGAGGTGACTCCCATATTATTTCCGGCAGGGGAGACGGCTTTGCACGGGAAAAAAACTTTTTTGAACGCTACATTATGTGTTAAACTACACAAATGCACCAAAAACACAAAAACTCGTAAAGCAACTAATGCGTCGTTTGTCGGGATATATTCCATGCGAAGAACACGTGCAGGAGCGGAAAATTGCATAAAGAGAGAGCCGAGCAGATAACTCTGCGATGACTTCCGGACACTGTTTTGGCCGGGATACTATTTTGGCCGCTACATGCTCGACAGGTGTGGAAATGGCGATAATCCGGGGTGTTGCTTACGCTGAATAGTGTCAAGAGCTGTTGCTTCTTTCATGCTTTGGGTGCTGCTGCACAGCCCCAACAGATGGATCTATGTCGAGGCTAAAGTCACATTTGAATAGGAAGAAAAAACAGAAGGAGAAGAAGAAGCAGCAGAAGCAGAAGCAGAAGCAGAAGCAGAAGAAAGAGGAGGAGGAGGAGGAGGAGGAGGAGGAGGAGGAGGAGGAGGAGGAGGAGGAGAAGAGGAAGAGGAAGAAGAAGAAGAAGAAGAAGTCAAGCGTGGTATAGACGGCACGACATTGTGCAAAGAACATTAAAGCATAAAGTGCTGTAGTGGTGTTGAACTGAATCAAAACTGGTGGCATCTGTTCCAAAACTGAACAGTGGATAAAAACAGCAAAACAGCATGGACCCATAATCTGGCGGTCTAAAGAGACCCGAAAACAAACTGCATCCAGACCTACTAATAGTCTACGAGCGCGTTTCCCGTTCATTGCTAGAAACTATTCGACCTCGCCACAATGCATGGCTTTCTACCTTCGGAACAGGAGAAATAATAAGCTTCATCATAAACTTATATTATCAATTAAACATATTTTATATAGTTGAATTGCGTATTGTTTTCTGTCCATGTTTTTGATATAGTTGACTAGCTTATTGTTTTCCGTCCATGTTTGGAAGATGTGTAATATACTCTATTGAATAGACACTTTCAGTTTGTCATTTGTTTTCCATCCATAACAGTCTAACATCCGTTTTTGCATTCCATACACAACAGTCTAACATCCTTTTCTGCATTCCATCCACAACAGTTTAACATCCGTTTTTGCAGTCCGTTTATGCTCAGTTCATGTTTCCCGTGTGTGCGTGTACGCGCGTTGCATTCGTGTGCGTGCTTGCATGTGCGCTCTGAGTGACGATTCTGACAGTTCCAACTCGGTAATTTCAGTTACTGATCACGCCTGAACGCACAAGTTGTCAGCTTTTGGGACCGACAGCATTTCCAGTTGAAAACTTGCGCCTATATTATTTATCAACAACATGTCTTTTGTTTTAGGAAACGACCAGAACTATTCCTTTGCATAGCGCGTTTTCTCTCCTGTTCATTAAGAATGGCGACCCTAGTCCTTAGTTTTGGGAGACATGATGCACCGCACATCGAAACGATGCTTCCCCTGCCTGTGCGCCATTGCTGAAATTTCGAAAGCAGCATGAGACATGAAAAGAAGACGATCACAAGACATTTAGGGTCCCTTTATTCATCAATAAATAAATAGACACTCTCCTTGTGAGGTGCTCAAGATGTCACAAGGCAGCCCCCAAGATGGATCATCAGTTATGAATGAATGCATGACCAACGGCACGTACACAAGATGATTTCGATAGTTTCTTCGTGAGACGGTTGGATGAAAAATCACCAAAAACCTTATGGTGTCCATCTTGTTCCATTTCATACACAAGCAATGGTGTATGGCATAATGACAAGGAGATCTGCTGATATTCCATCACCAATGTGAAAAATACAAACACACTACACAGAAGGCCCGTATTTTTCAAACTACGCATTCTATTGCTGATAGTTTCTGTCTCGGCTATGCGAGCCATAGCTTATAAGAAAAGAGCATGCTTGCTCATTCCAACCTAGCTCATCAAGCGATACTTAACACGACAAGAAGTTAATTGAGCCAACTGAATTCTTAGGTTCCTGAGCTGCAAGTCTATTTAATCATGACCAATCTATGCCAACAACCACAACACAAGAAATTTTATCTTTCTTTCTACAAAAGGGTTGAAGGTGAGGTGGGGAATCTACTTCATTAGAGTATTCTGGCCTTAAGACCAACTTAAAAAGCTAACTTAAGTCCCTCAGCCATGTTTTCCATTCAAATGTCCAGTCCTTACCCCCAAAGAAAACTATGAAATTTCATCTTCTATCTACAAAAGGAAAAAAGAGAAGTTCTGGATGTAATCTGGTCTTAGGGCTAGTCTAAGTTAGCATGTCGTACTTTAAATTTGAGGTATTCCTTTTAAAAGCCAATCCAAGCTTCAAACGAGACACAAAACATTTGATCTATTACAGAAGACAGGGGGACGGGTTGGGGGTGGGGACGGGGTGGGGGTGGGGGTGGGTGGTAGGTGGGCCTTATGGAGGTGCACTAGTCTTATGGCCAGTTTAAAGCTAACTTACGTCAAAAACAATAAGTCTGTTTGAAACAAACACCCCATCCATGCTCAAAGCAAAACAAAACATTTCACTTGTTGAAAATTGAGGAGAGAAAAACAAAACAACAAACCACTTATGTATGCCTCAAGCCTAACTTACACCCATTAAAGTTCAACCAGTCACTGAGCTATGTATATTCCCTTATTAAACAACCTACCCATTTTCCACCTCCATATTGCTCTCCTTTTGCTAAGAACTGAAGAAGATGGATGGAGTCTAAGAGCAGAAAAAAAGTTGACTCAATTGCCATAGCAACATATCTTCCCACATAAACATGCACACCAATGAGATCACAGAACATTCTGAACACAGAGATACTATCTCTGACACAGGTTGGTCACGTGACTTCGAATCCACATTCCAATGATTCTACCAATCAAAATTCAACATGATCAGAAGACCATTGAGAGTAAAAAGAGGCGATTCTATTTCACTCCAATTATTTATCCCGATAGATAAACACAAATTTGGTGTTCTAATAAAACTAATCTATGAGATTTTCAGGAAATCATTTGAGAACTACTTTTAGCGCGAACGTGTCTATAAGGTTGCAAGCTGCCTTGAGCACGTGCGATTGTGTATATACAGTAGTCGCCGCTTATTAAAAACACATTGGGACCGAACAAAAGTGTTTTTAATAAGCGGCGTTTATATTAACCGGCACTTCCCGCTTCACCAAGCCGTTGCGTTTCTTCCACCTGTTAAACCACCCATTTGTAGCTTTGAATTCGGAGCGACCAAGCTGGGAAGCAATCTGTTCCGCCTTCTGACACAGGATTGGGCCGTTTACAGGTGTGTTGCGTGCTTGGATAGAGTCGAACCACCGCTTTAAGCCATCTTCTGTCTCTTTATCCTTCCCGCAGCGCCGACGCTTCCTTTGGCCTTGACTGGAGCCCTCTGCGATATCAGCCCTAAGTTCATCTTCTTTTTTCAGTGTCTGGCACAGAAATGATGCCGACACACCCAAAATGTCAGCACCCTCCCTCAAACTTTTAGAATTTACCTCTCGGTAGCGATCAAGCAAGTCCACTTTGTCTTTGGGTGTCATTTCTGTTCTTTTTCTTTTCTTTGGAGCTGAAGTTAAAGCCATTTTCTGATTCACTGCTTATCCAGCGAGACTAGACAGTGTTGAATTGACATCTGACGATTTGCTGACAAGGTACGTGTAATCACTGTTCACACAAACGCTGAAGCGTCTCTAGTTGTCATCTAACGGTTTGCTGACAAGAATTCACAACCAGAGATCGACTCTGACCCTCCGAACTCGCTCAATGAAGTATAAATATTGCTGTTGTATTCAAAGTCCTTATAATTAGTAGAGTTCACAATATTACACTCTTGTGATTCGAATTTTACCGCATACAAGTTTTACATTCATGGGAAATCGATGTTTAGAAAATGAACTGACGGACAAATGGCTGCCAGTATGGAGTGTATCACAACAAGCGGAGGAATACACTCACGATGTGATATGGCATTCAGCGTGGCTGTTCAGAACGGTGGTATGCATGTTATGGAAGAATTTAGGCTATCACGTGACCAACCTGTTGCTGAGACTATATTCACTAGTCTCAGCCACGCTGAATGATCACAGAATTCATTTTTAGGGGATAGGTAGGTGTCTTTATATTACACAGGTAATAATGATGATTATAATAATAACAATGATGTCAACAACACATATCTATGATAATGATGATAACAATAATTATTATTCATAATAATAGTTCAACCAAAAATGTGAGGAAATTTTGATATTGCAGCATTACGTTTGTTTCAAATGAGGGGCTGATCAAGTTTTACTGCATTCTGGACAGTGTGTAAAACACCACACGAAGACCCAGCAAAAGTGTCACATATGGAAAACATCATCACCATAAACGCCCCGCACTGGCCTGTTATTTCACAACGCTAAATTCAAGCAGAATGTCCTCTTCATATCGAACGTTTGACAACAAGATCACATGCACCAGATACAGAGGAAAGAGTGGGTAAACACATCACAGTTCGACAACAGCTTGACATACCAGCGCTCTATTTACCTTAGTGAGAAGGCTGCTTTGAGCAGGTCTTGGAGGCTTACCTTCAGCCTGTTCTTAATTGACAAATAAATCTTGGCCAATCATCACCAAGTCTTAGCAAATTACTTTTTGGCAAAATTTTGGCAACTATTGTGCCAAGTCTTGGCAAATCATTAGCTTTGTAATAGCTCGACGAAACCAAGCCAAGATCTCACAAAGGACATTTGCAATATGACATCTATCAGCAACCATGCCCATTTTGTAAGTGCACAATGGTTGTAAATGTAAACGAAGCAACATATCTTTTCTGCCATTGTACTCTGAGGGGATATCACGAATATCTCATGCCAATAGCTATTGGCATTACCTGTCTAGCCAATATCTCAAATCTTGGCATGTATTTGCCAAGTCTTGGCTAAAACCAATTAAGAGCTGGAACACTTGACCAAATATTCAGCAAATATATCTCAAGACCCGGCAAATTTTGACTGAAAACTTGGCCAGTATTTGTCAAGACTTGGCAAACACCAGTTAAGAACCTGCTTCATTAAATGGAAATGCAACTAGAGTCCATAACTCATTTAGATAGAAAGAACGACCTGCTCCAGAATGGACAAATTCAAAGTCAAAATGGGAGAGAAAGAGAAGGAAAACAAAAGGGCAGAATTGCTAAAATTCTAGACCCGTCCAATGGAAATGAAACAACAAAATCACATCACACGAAGTCTAACATATGACAGGAGCTGCTTAATGCTTTCACAAGCATGCAAATCAATGAGGTTGCTATGGATACTATGTAAACATCATTTCATCCTTCTCGTTATAAAATTACCCAACCTGGTTATGAATGCTTCGGGGATCATCATTAATACTGCTTCAAGGTGTGGTAGCTAGGTGATATGTGTACACCGATATACAAGCAACACATAAGCACCATGCTTCACTAACCTCAAAAGCAGTTTATCAAAGCAAACATCTCGTCTTGGGATTATTCAGGTACATGGAAAACAAGGAATTATGTACACAGGATATAAGAAATAAATAACATCAATCCATAAATGTAAGCATCCACCACAAATTTCTTTTTCTACAGCAACGGAAGTGCAATCAAGTGTTGCCGTCTCCAGGACTTCCAACACCTCAACAGCCTTGCTATTGGCAAGTGCAGGCAGTCCAAGAGAGCTATATGAACCACTTTGTTTTCGCATCATCATGGCGAAAATGTTGATGATTTATCCGTTGTTCTTTCTTTTCTTCCACTTTGGGGGCAGTCTGTTTCTTTCAGGCAAGTTTGCTTTTTATTCCTACCAAGAAACAGTGAGTTTGGAGTTTGCAGACATGCTTTTTCGAGCTTGTCAATGAAACAAACTCACAGCCAAGCGAGTGTGGAAGTTTATAACATAATTTTGACTGGATGGCACAGATCTGAATACAGCTGCCGCCAGATACTTGAAAAACAAGAAGGGCAAAGCCCATACGACTCACATGCTTGACCTTGACCTTTATATGACCTTGACCTTTATATGACCTTGACCTTCAGGTGAACTTCAAGGTCAAGGTCAAACAACTAAACCTACCAATGACATCATACACGAAGAAATGCTTTACACATTTTCCCTACCAAAATACATGTGACCTTGACCCAAGGTCAAGGTCATCCAAGGTCATGCAACACAAAGCTGTTAATTCAAGACATAGGAAGCACAATGGTGCTTATTGGCACTTTCTACCATGAGATATAGTCACTTTTAGTGGTTCACTACCCCATTTTGGTCACATTTCATAAGGGTCAAAGTGACCTTGACCTTGATGATATGTGACCAAATGTGTCTCATGATGAAAGTATAACATGTGCCCCAGATAATTATTAAGTTTGAAACAGTTATCTTCCATAGTTCAGGGTCAAGGTCACTTCAAAATATGTATACAATCCAACTTTGAAGAGCTCCTGTGACCTTGACCTTGAAGCAAGGTCAACCAAACTGGTATCAAAAGATAGGGCTTGCTTTGACCTATATACCACTTGTAGCTAAGGTCGCCATTCTCAATAACGTGGGAGAAAATTGGGAAAATGTGAAAAATGACTGTTTTTGAGACCACATTTATGGCTCCTGTGACCTTGACCTTGAAGCAAGGTCAAGTCACTGTGTATGTTTTTTGAGGCCTTGTCATCATACACCATCATGCCACATTTGGTGTTGATAGACTTAATAGTCTCCGAGAAAAATCCAACGTTTAAGTTTTTTACGCCCGGACGGACGGACGGACGACACGGCTCAGTACAGACTCACTTTTGCTTCGCATGTGAGTCAAAAAAAGGCTTGTTGCATTAAACCTTTACATGCCGTACTTTTGTGCAGACTTTGTCTCTGGACTGGAGTCTCCCTCTTTTGACAGGGATTCCAGTACAAAATAGTGGGGGGATGGGGGGGGGTGTGTGTGTGTGTGGGGGGGGGGGGGGGGGGGGGGGGGGGGAGGCAATGGTCTGCAGATGGGGGGAAAAAAAGAAGCAAATAACAGCATCTGCAAAATTCAAAATCTAAAGGTTGATTCCTTGAAAGCATTATAACCTTAGGGTCTGGAAATTTATCAAGCTTCATTTCAATTAATGTATACTCTTGATTTCCTTTCTTCCATGCTGAATATAGCAAATTCGTCCTCCATCAAAAACAACAAAAAGAAAGACACAAAATACCCTTCGTGATGACGAACAGTTGTTATCTGGTTGCAATGATGTTTTGCGCAAAGTGAGAGAACATGATCACGTGAATTCATTCCATATGGCACAAGTCATTGCCACCTTTCAGTGGTGTGCCCTGGCATGCTCTCTGATCAGAGAGAATCGAGAAAAGGATGATTTCTCAAGAAAATCTTCAGTAGCACAGGCTAGGTCATGTCTCCAGACAGGGCTGATGGCTAGCAAGAGTGTGATGGAATCAATCCATAAATTTGCTTCCTCTATCAACATACACACCCCATCTTGCAGAGATTTTGATTTGCTTATCCATCACCTGGTGATGTAAACTTACCCGAGACAGAGTGAGATCAGGAAACAAGTTCCAATGTGGCTTTCTTTTCGACAAATTTTATTCTTTTTAAACAGTTCACAAAATGATGGGACACATGGGCTTTTTAAGCCATCTTTCTTTCCACATCAAGATCTCATGACACATGGTTGTATTTCATTTTCCATATTTACACAAAGGAGTGGGTAGGAGTCCGTGTACCAATCTGTGTTCCATTCAGCCACACACACAGCAGTGATGAAGGTTTCCAGTTTTTGCCACGTGGTGCACGTTGCAGGACTCAAGAACCTTGCAGTGTGCAGCAGCGGAGGAAGAGCGAAGAGGTGCACTGCAAACATGGTCAGATTTTAGCGGAGACAAATGAGAGCAAACGTTCTTGCCCAATTTTGCCCCGTCCATCTACAGCATCTCTACTAATCAAAGGAGATGGAGATGAAATACATACATGTCATGTAGTGCATTTCTCTTACTCTACCTACCAAATAAGTCTCTTTCACTTTGGCAAGGCGTCTCAATTGGCTTGCTATGTATGTTTCATTTCACGTCAAGCATGCATTGGCCCAATTCAGGATTTTATTTAGTAACCTCAAAGTTGGAAGTTTTCTATATTTTTATTTCGAGGTTGTCAATTGCAGTAATAGACCTCTTTAACCTGTGGATTCATCTGCTTTCTTCAAAGTCATTTCTCAGCACTTTCCAAAAGAAAGTCACCTAACGAGGTAGTAGACATGATAACATGTATATGTCTTCTGTCCTGAGCTCTGGTCTCCAGAGAAATGAATGCTCGCATTACATTATTGTACCGCCTGGCCACTAGGCCTGCTGTCAAGACAGGTGCCTTCTCAAGACAGCAAAGATGGCACAGATGGACTTTCAACGGATACAACAAGCATGCCTAGGAAAGCTGGTCTGCTGTGAACTACTGGCATCACTGCCAGACCTAGTCAGGGGCAAGCTGTCATGTGTAGCCACAAACTTGACTGCATGACCAAATCCCACAGTGTGTGGTTTGCTTACAGTGAGCAAAGACATCGGGGTTGCCACCTCAAAGCAAAGCATGGCACTAAGAATGCAGGAATATTTTTTGGCAAGTCTTCTGACTGTTCTCTAAGCCAAGTGCGACAAAGGTCATCAAGATTACTGGAGATTTTTGCTGCAGTTTGCTATAGATACACATGATATGTGGGAGAGAGACTAAAGAACTCCTTGCATGATGGTGTGTTGATTTTTCTCCATACAACTGCAGCCTGTACGACAAAGCAAGCCAAACACATCACAAAAAGCAGCCAAAGCACAAACCTATACATGGTGTGCAGAGGGCATTTGCTAATATTTGACTTCATTCCTACAGAATGGCTCACCAATTACTCAGTAATCACGCTGCACTTCTCCATCTTCACGTCTTCTTCAGACACATCAGCATTTTGTACAGGAACCACCTGTCAGGATCTCAACCACATATGAAAAATTCTGCACATCCCTGGGTGCACCATAGATTTTCTGCGCATCATCTCTGCCAGGACGCCATTTGCAGCATGCCCATAGTCAGGGAGGAAAAAAGGGGGGGATATTTCTTGCCTTTCTTCGGACCTCATTCCACATTCTGCGTTTCCCCATCTATAACAGCTGCCCTTTCTTTTCATAGTAATAATACCAGTTCATGTGAATGGAGCCTTTCCCCACTCAATCTGAAGTCATTTCTTCCCGCGTCACATTGAGAACGAGCCATGAAGTAGTTGTCATCTCAAATTCTCCCTGCACATTTCTTTATTGCCTCAAAGAGTCATATTCAGTTTTCTACCCAGTTTAATAATTGGATGAGAAACTTCTTTTTCCTCTTCCTCTTTTCAGTCAAGTGGTGGCCAGCCACTTTCTTGGCATCCTGTCGCATCTATCGGTTCCCATCCGATCTGGAAGACTCTGCGGAGGGTACCAGGAAGCGGCGATACAAGAGTAGCTCCTCCCCAGTCAAGGGTCGGGCGTCCGACTTCTCGCGGTGGATGACTGGGAAGGAAGTGGTGGAGGATGGTGCAAGCTGAGGGGGTCTCCTCCGAGGGATGGGCCGGCGAATGCTAACCTCTGGTTCCACCACACGGATGTCTGTGTGCAGCTGGTGCAGCACAAGCTCCAGGCTGCTGGCTTGGTCCTCGCCCTGGCCACAGCCAGACTCCAGCTCCTGCTCCACGTCTGCCGCCTGATTGTCGATGTCCGGAACAACCTGACTCGGAGAGCTGACAGCAAGTGTTCGCCTGAAACAATGATCATCATCATCATCATCATCATCATCATCATCATCATCATCACCACCAACATCATCACCACAATTATACGCAGCTGACAGTAAGTGTTCGCCTGAAACAGTGATCATCATCATCACCATGACCAACATCATCATCATCACCAACATCATCATCATTACCAAAAGGCAACATCATCATCATCACTTATCACAAACATCATCACCAACATCATTATCATCACCGTCATTTACCACCTCCATCAACATCATCAATGACAAAAATCCTCACAGCAGGAGTATTTCCATATCACTCAAGATAATGACATACCTACAATAACTTATTGAATGCCCAATTTTCACTAAGGAATGGTTAGTGAACTACAATTACCACCTGCAGAAGAATGGCCCTTGGTACATGGACAACATTAGCGGTCAAAATGGATCGTGGTCACTTCGACAGGTCATTACACTTAGGGCATTAAACTTATGTACATACACAGACAGACATACATACATACAGACAGACAGGTGGGCAGGCAGGTAGACACAGACACACAGGTGTTTATGCACACACACACACATGCACACAAACACACATCAGTAAAACTCTTACATGGTACAGCAGCAGATTCACATGCCATTACACATGACCTGTTGCACAGTGGAAAGATGGAGAGACAGAAGAAGGAGGAAAGGACAAGCACTGACCAAGCTGCGATGCTGGAGGACAGTGCGTCCAGGACTTGGGAGGCGGTCAGTCGGACCTGGGGGTCCAGCACCAACAGCTTGCGGATGATGGTCACAGAGCTGTCCGACACTCGGTTGTCACTGCAGTCACAGAATAAGTCTCCTCAGTGTCTCACATGTTAGTGGTTCAGATTCCCCCACACACCCCACCTCTCTCTCTCTCTCTCTCTCTCTCTCTCTCTCTCTCTCTCTCTCTCTCTCTCTCTCTCTCTCTCTCTCTCTGTATCTGACTACCTGTCTCTCACTTCATAATGGGCCGGAGTCCTAAATGAATAAGTAATTTTTGTTTGTTGTTCATGCTCTCTGTCTGTCTGTCTAGTGTGCCTGTGGCCTAAACAAATAATTAAGTTGTTATTCATTCATTCATTCTCTCTCTCTCTAAAACACACACACACACTATTTCAGTTCAGGTCTCAGGAAACTAGATTGCTGAAAGAAGAGAGAAGGTGTTCAGAGACAGACAGGAAGAGGAACAGGTGAAATTGATGCTGGAAAGGTGGGAGTTAGGGTTGGAGGCATTAAGAGGGCAAAATGGATAAAAGATCCAAGAACAGTTAATGTGGAAGAAAAACAATAGAGAAATGGTGTTTGACAAGAAATGAAGAATGGAAATGTTTCTTTAAAGTGACATTTGAATAGGTCAAGGAACAAAGACCAGCCAAGTCAAACTGACAAATCCTGAGTGACAGGCCATCATTAGAAAATGAATGAATGAATGAATGAATGAATGAATGAATGAATGAATGAATGAATGAACGAATGAATGAACGAACAAATGAATGAATGAATGAATGAATGAATGTATGGAATGGAGTTTTATGGTCTATCAGCCCTTGTAGGGTATAAAATCTCTGACGGCGAATCACAATTTCTCGAGTCATTCACCTTTGACAAATTGCACAGGGAGAACACAGTGGGTCTATTCTCACCCCCAGCCCACAGCGGGGGTCACTGGCAGGTATCAAGGAAGACAGGAGAGAAGACAAGATAAGAACTATGCAGACGAGTCCGTGACACACACCTGGGAATGGTGTACTCGGCGGACTTGATCTTCCGGAAGAGTTCCTGGGGGGCGTTGTCGTAGAAAGGGAACTGTCCGTACAGCATGGTGAACAGAACCACTCCCAAGGCCCACATGTCACTCGGCTTGCCCAGGTAGGGACGGCCTGAAGGAACGAGTGAAAGAATGAGTGAAAGAATAAAAGAAAGAAAGAATAATAAATGAATGAGTCGTGTGTTTCAACACAGACACAAAACTACTGGCAAAAGAAGTTCCAATTCTTACACCCCCTCAAATAAATAAAGAAATAAATAAATAAATAAATAAAGAACTATTCAAAAATAAATAAATAAATAAATGACATAAGAAATAAGTAAAGAAAGAAAGAAAGAAAAAAGACAAAAACACATGAATGAATTGACAAATAAGTAAATAAGTAAATAAATAAATAACTGAATAAAACCCCCATCCCAAATGCAGACCCATCTTCTCTCATTCTGTTTGACATGTTATCTGAAGCGGAATCTCAAGGTACCGATTCTCACATGTTTTCAAAATCAAAGGCCAGAATGACACGTTGTAATCTGAAATGCAATCTCATGGTACTGATCCTCCATGCTGTAATCTTAAGTGGAATCTCAAGGAACCAATCCTACATGTTTTCAAAATCAACGGCCAGAATAAACTTCTCACATGTTTTCAAAATCAAATGGCAAAAATTCCAAGACAACGACATCAGGAAACATGCTGAACACCCAAAACTACAGGTACAAAACAACTCCAAAACCCAAAACCCCATAAACAAAAAACAAACAAAAACCCACACAAACAAACAAAGCCAAGACCTACCGCTGAGGACATCTGGAGAGATGTAGGCAGGCGAGCCTCGCTGATCTCTCAGGCAGTCTTTCTCCGAAATGAGGTGTTTGCCCAGGCAGAAGTTGGTGATGGTTATTCCCTTTGTCTGCTTGTTGAGTACCATGTTGCCCAGCTTCAGGTCTCGGTGAACGATGTTCTTCTGTAGATCAACAGAGGGAAAGGAGGCATGAAAGGTGGCCAACAACTTTTCATACTCGACAAGTAAGCAATGAATGGGATAACTGCGCATGTACGACCATGCGCAAAAAACAAGGCTCCAGTAGGAAAAACAATTTTCAAGAAAACACAGTAATGTTATCAGTGCACTATGTTACATATACCTTTGCCTGATCTTTACATCATTGTAAGAAAGAAAAAAAAATTCCCTTATGAATATGCTGAGTTTATTTTTCTGGAATGTGCATGAGTAGCCCTTGTGTGACGGGTAACAAGTATTCTTGTTTAGGCCAAGCAAAACACCATGAATGGAAGCAATAATCATTTATCTGTTGCATCCTAAAGTTTCATGATGATTGATGCTATAACAAGAGAGTCAGTGACAATTTTCTAAAACCACCCAAGTTTGTGCATTTCTGGGTTGGCTACCCTAGGCAGGATCTGCTGTTTGAGTTGGCGACTTCAGTCAGACATGGGGTAGATAAATAAAATTGTGGTTGAAAATGAAATCTCATTATGTGATTTCTCATACTTTGGCCTGGTTTTTTCATGGAGTCGCGTAAAAAACAAAAATAAAAAATAAAACCACCCCCCAAAACTGTTCAAACAGGTAAGCTTTAAATCGGCACATCTAGCAGGTACTGAACTATAGACCGTTCTCATGGAAAAGGAGGAAGTCAGGGATGAGTTATGTCCCTTGTAAGCTGAGTAGTCTTGATGATGTCACACTTTTAGAGTCAAACTCATGGAACATTTTGAGTACCTGACAAGAAAAGCATCTTGAGTCCCTGACAATAAAACAGCTGCAAGAATTCCTGTAAAAATATGGAAAAACCAACAACTGGCAGAAAGGCTGTTGCTGTTGGGGAACATATACGCATTTTAGTGAAGAGAAACAGAGTCCAAGAACTACTAACAAGGGAGATTCTGCTGATAACAATTTGCGCAGAGAAATCACCAGGCTGGCATTGATCCTGAAAAACTGAATCTATGTCGAAAAGTGGACCTGAAGGTCTGGCTGTTTTTTTCCCCCTAAGTAACTAATTATGACCTCATTTACAACACAAAATGAGTGTGGAAATGAAAAAAAGAAGGACACACAGGCAACTAAAAGCTGATGCGTTCTGTTAAAATCTGCATGTGCACTCAAGCAAATCATTATGTTTACTTCTACATGACGCATCAATCCCAGTCTCTAAAAATACAAAAGCTTTCAAAGAAATTGAAATGTTTGAAAAGTTAAAGTGCTATTTCAAAAATGATGTTTTATGAAAATGTCTTTTACATGTTTATGTTGTACGAAAAGTGTGTCTTTATAGTAACTTTTCTAAGCCACATCTTGTCGATTTTCATTTTGCAAAAGACAGTATTACTACAGATATTTTCATAATTTCTTCTGCCTTGCACAGTACCTCTCCATACTGAAACCTCTTCTTACTGGAATGCTGTTGTTATACATGAACAGACCAAATCACAAAGAGCAAACTTCTGGCACATCTGCCTTCGAATGATCAACGTGTGACTACACTATAATTATCTATTTTCTGGTAATTTGCTAATAAAAACCCTTTTTTTACCGGCACCATCATGTTTTATGTGAAATGCCAGTTGACAGAACCTGTGAGTGCTAGCTACCTCAGCCTTTTGGTCCTTCCCTGCTTTGTCTCTTCCGACAAGAACGACTTACCCAGATAGCTCTATTTGGCTGCAAATGTCAATTAACACAGCTCATTCAAGAATACTGCCCAGGAGGGCAAGGAAATTTGATAATGTTTTCATGTCTACCAACAACATACACAACAGTGTCAAGGAAAGACAACTTGAAATGCAGTCTTGGCTAGTGATAGTGAGGCTGGGGATTTTGGTCTGTACCGAGTATGAACACAAGGATGCTTTCAGTCAAACAGTTACATTGACGTCACTTTCAAAATATCTATCACATAATGCTCTCATCACTCTCAGCACTAACCACAACCCATACACAGATCAATCTGAGAATATTTAATTTATAAACGTTTTCTCAGTGCGACCACCAACTTGCTGGGCTCTGCTGTACTGTCTACATAGACTTCTTACCAATAATTCAATAATAGAAAAGTGTCAGTCAGTTGGATAGGGAATGGCCCAATGAGACGTTGTCTCTTTTGTAGTATCTAGAGTTCTAGTAGAAATTCATTCTCTCAAACGTTTTGTTCTCGATTCTGATGATGATTCTGATGATGATTCAGATTCTGATGATGATGATGATGGTGATGGTACATCATTTCCTGCAACCGGTCCTTGCTTGCCAACAAAGCGCTTAGAACATATTTAATCCCTTGCATTAATTTTCTTCATTATTTTCGGCACAAGCTTTAAATGTGTGATCAAAGTGCTTTAAAATATATTCATTTTTTGGCCAGAAAATCTGTGTAAGGACACAATGTATCATTCTACTAGTTTTCCAGATAAATTCTGGCGGCAAAAACAGTATCTCTCACCCATTGAAAGCTACGGATCTTGCAAATTTACAACACAGCACAACACTGTGCAAAGACTGCCTTCTGACAGATGGCAGGTTGCTCAAGGGAGGTCACTCACAATGTATTCCAAATGGGAACAGTCTATTGTCACGGAGATCTATATGGTAAAGTCTGAAAGTTAATAGTAACTTATTAATATCCAGTCTAGGTGTTCCTTACAGAACACTCATCAAACATCATAATACAACCTGTAGGTTCTCTAAAGATTCTGCAGTAAGTCTATATAGTGTGTGACAGCGAGTGACAAAACAAGGCTCAAGTCAGAAAAATGACAAAATGTGATATTTCAACCACATTATTATTGATCTATTCCTGCATATTCCAGAAAAAAAAACCAGCAAGCTTATAGATTTTTTTATCTTCAATTTTTCTACAGTGATGTAAAGTTCAGGAAAGCTATTACAGAACAGAGTGCGCTGGCTACTTTTCTTGGCATTTGCTCAAAACTTGTTTTACCATTTTTAGCCTTGTTTCTCATGCATTGTCATGTATATTAGGGAGAGGATCCCACCCCTACAAGGGTGGCACAGAGTGCTGATTGAGGCACCCGTGGTCGATCTACTGGAGCAGGCCCCGAAGGCTCCATGACCACGGGTTCCAGCTGATGAGGGGAGCATCTAGCGACAACTGTCATATCTGATTCTTAAACAATGAAAGAAAAAAACTCCATTCACAACATTGGTATCAATGTGGTGATAACTAAAGTCTTCCAAATCTAAAAACATAACAGTCAGGATATCATCTATCCACCAGTCTTGCAACACAATGTAAAATACAATGCAACTTTTCACAAGTCACACCCCAACCAGGAATGCCTTTACCCAAGGACTGATCGGTCTGCTTCTTACCGACCTAGTTTGTTCTTTGAATGACTACCTCCAGTACCCGACGACAGGCTTTCTCCTTTGCTATTTTCGCGACAACAATGATGTTAGAAAGAGTAGGCTGGCCTGATGAGCCCAGCCAGGAGCACTTGTCAGTTGTGGGGCTCAGCAGGGCTCATCAGGCTGCCTGAACTAAATCTCTCAATTTTGGCCCAGATGTAAGGCTGCGTGCACACAGCAAAGCTGCCATTTTTAGCAATCAACTACTGCTCCCTATTTATTGTCAGATATTTGAAGTAGCTGCAGCAAGTGGACTGACTGGCTGTTGGAGTTTTACGGCCTATCAGCCTTTGTAGGCTATGCGGCCATTAAGCACGAAAATCACTAGAGCAGTTTCAAATAAGTGCAATTAAAGTCACTAAGTCCCTAGTTATTCGTCTCTTACGAATCCCGTTGGGAGATGCAGTGGGTTAATTCTTACACCCCCAACCAACAGGGGGATGCAGAAAGTGGGAAAACATGAAAGCATAAAATGTTAACTCTGAAAGAAAGAAGGACAATTCTCAAGTGAAGGGACACTTGGTGTATCATTCACTTGGAGTACACTTAATTGGGCGTCTCATTTGTTTGGTGTGTGTGGTTCACTTGGTGTATCATTCATTTGGTGTACACTTCATTGGGCGTCTCATTTGTTTGGTGTGGGTGGTTCACTTGGTGCATCATTCACTTGGTGTTCAGTTCCATTGCTATATCACTTACTAAGTGTATCATTCACATGGTGGATCGTTTATTTAGTCTATTGTTCGTTTGCTGTCTCCTTCACTAGATGCATCATTCATTTCATGTTATCACTCATGTGATGCTTTTGTTTGGTGAATAGTCCTTTTTCTTTACCGTTTGTTCAACATATCTTGCACGTGATGTTATGTCTGTCATCATAATTTTGCCTGCCTGACTTCATCTGGGCTCAAGGTTCATGTGGCATAACATCAGTTGTGATGAAAATCTTCATTCTCCCATTTTCAGACCCACTCATCCCCTGACACAGCTGATGGTGCCAAGGATACCCCCACTCCACCAGCTGATGGTGCCAAGGATACCCCCACTCCACCAGCTGATGATGCCAAGGATACCCCCACTCCACCAGCTGATGGTGCCAAGGATATCCCCACTCCACCAGCTGATGGTGCCAAGGATACTCCCACTCCACCAGCTGATGGTGGAAGATCATCCCAGTTCCTGACCAAGTACTGACATGGAGACGTCGTGCCAGGGATGACAATGCAGACCAACCACATGGGCAGAGTGTGCAGGCAGCAGACTACACATACTCTTAGAAAGTAGTGCAACATGTTGATTGTTCATGCAGTGAGGACCTACCATGGTTGGGATTGAGTTCTGATGTTAGATGTGTGTTCCATGTTCATGTATCATGTTCCTTTCTTTCCATTACAATAGGCCAGTAGGTCATAACAAATAAGTATGTTTGTTTGATTTCTGTCACACACACACACACACACACACACACACACACACACAATACACAAAACACACACAAACAAACCACACACACACAACATACAACACACACACACGCACACACACTGTCTCTTACCTCATGCAGGCATTCGACAACTTTGACGATATTGAGGAAGATGAGGAGGGCGTCCCTCTCCGACAGCTTCTTCTCCCTGATGACGTAGTGCTGGAGGTTGACCAGGTCGGCCGTGGCGGGGCTGAAGTCGTGGGGAATGAGGCAGTCCAGTACCAGACACAGGCGCTTGTAGCGCCGCCCTATGACTTCATGGTGGCTCTGTGTCACTATGGTGTCGCACTCCTCCCACGCCTCGTCCTGGCAGCAGAGGAAGTACATGACAATGAAAATAAGCAGGTAGGAAAACAAAGGCTGGCGGGATGGCAGACAGACAGTGAGGATGAATAGGTAGGGGGTCAATAGGAAAAGCATAGGTTTGATTTCGTGACTCAGCACCCATGTCTAGGCCTCAAACCAACATACTCTTTATCCCCTGATCACTGGGCCCCTCCACACATGCAAGTGCTGCGAGAGTCAGCTGTGTGAGTGCTACTGGAGCAGGACCAGGGTCCAACACAACTTTTGCCCTATTTACCAGGGCAACCAGGACGGCGTTGTGCAGACGTGAGCGTTTGCAATGTCCAGGTCGGTGTCAACATGTCAACATTTGACAACCTTTACACCTGCTTTCACCGTGTTGACACATGTCGACACAGGCCTATTTCTCGCAAGATCTTAGCATAAGAAACAAGCCCTAAATGTCCATTTCAGGCGAGGAAAAGTTTATGTAGACACGCCCAATAAGGCAACCAAAACTTCCTCTAACTTACTTTAGAACTAAAGCATACAACAGCTTGAAAACTGTCAACACTGTGCATGCAGCCTCCAAACCACCTGTTTAGTTTGCCTGACGCTTATGATAATAATGTATTCAGGTTCAATGCTAAACATGCTTTTTAAGTAAGAGACACTGATATTCATTGGACTAGTGTGATTACTGTAGTGGGGAATCATTTTTCATGCCAGTGGATTTTTGTTTTTTGGCAGGTGAATTTTCAATCTACTTGCCTGAACTAGCAAGTGGTTTAGAGAAGTCGTGTCAGACCCTGAGGCCCATTGTGCATGATGACCACTGTATTCCAAATGCTGAGCAGTGTGTAAAACAGTCCCAGCTGCATGATAGACCTCACCCTACATACATCTGGGTGTGCATTACTGAGATAGTCGCTCGCATATTGCATGATAGACCTCACCCTACACACATCTGGGTGTGCATTACTGAGATAGTCGCTTGCATATTGCATGATAGACCTCACCCTACATACATCTGGGTGTGCATTACTGAGATAGTCGCTCGCATATTGCATGATAGACCTCACCCTACACACATCTGGGTGTGCATTACTGAGATAGTCGCTCGCATATTGCATGATAGACCTCACCCTACACACATCTGGGTGTGCATTACTGAGATAGTCGCTCGCATATTGCATGATAGACCTCACCCTACATACATCTGGGTGTGCATTACTGAGATAGTCGCTCGCATATTGCATGATAGACCTCACCCTACACACATCTGGGTGTGCATTACTGAGATAGTCGCTCGCATATTGCATGATAGACCTCACCCTACACACATCTGGGTGTGCATTACTGAGATAGTCGCTCGCATATTGCATGATAGACCTCACCCTACACACATCTGGGTGTGCATTACTGAGATAGTCGCTCGCATATTGCATGATAGACCTCACCCTACACACATCTGGGTGTGCATTACTGAGATAGTCGCTCGCATATTGCATGATAGACCTCACCCTACACACATCTGGGTGTGCATTACTGAGATAGTCGCTTGCATATTGCATGATAGACCTCACCCTACACACATCTGGGTGTGCATTACTGAGATAGTCGCTTGCATATTGCATGATAGACCTCACCCTACACACATCTGGGTGTGCATTACTGAGATAGTCGCTCGCATATTGCATGATAGACCTCACCCTACACACATCTGGGTGTGCATTACTGAGATAGTCGCTCGCATATTGCATGATAGACCTCACCCTACACACATCTGGGTGTGCATTACTGAGATAGTCGCTTGCATATTGCATGATAGACCTCACCCTACACACATCTGGGTGTGCATTACTGAGATAGTCGCTCGCATATTGCATGATAGACCTCACCCTACACACATCTGGGTGTGCATTACTGAGATAGTCGCTTGCATATTGCATGATAGACCTCACCCTACACACATCTGGGTGTGCATTACTGAGATAGTCGCTCGCATATTGCATGATAGACCTCACCCTACACACATCTGGGTGTGCATTACTGAGATAGTCGCTTGCATATTGCATGATAGACCTCACCCTACACACATCTGGGTGTGCATTACTGAGATAGTCGCTTGCATATTGCATGATAGACCTCACCCTACACACATCTGGGTGTGCATTACTGAGATAGTCGCTTGCATATTGCATGAGTGTAATTTGTAATGGATGAGACGAGTCCTCACCAAGAAGATTTCCCACCGACATTTGCTGTTGTGGGAGAGAGTTACTACGGATGGATGGATGGATGGATAGCGTTTTACAGCCTATCAGCCTTTGTAAGGCCATCAAGCATGAAGATCACTAGAACAGTTTGGAGTAACTAACGCAAATCAAGTAACGGTGTCCCTAGTTATTCGCCTCTTACGAATCGCGTAGGGAGACGCGGGTGGGTCAGTTTTCACCCCGAACCCACAGGGGGCGAGAGTTACTACTTCCGAGACCATTGTAGCATGAATCTAAAGGAGGATGATACTATCCATGAAGAGCTCATAGAAGCTAATGTTCTTGTGGGAGAGGAGCACTAACCTTGAAGAGTCCATAGACATCTGCACAGACATGGCGAAGTGGCATATGTTGCCATGGGAGATTCGTACTCATTTCAGAGTCTGTAGCCGAATGCATTTCGTGGGACGACAGGAGACAGCTTCTATGCCCATGAAGCATGTGCTGTCAAGGCTGGGGAGCAGTCACCTTGACAAGCCCACAGGGGCACATGCAATCAGTCCACACTTGCATGTATTTATGGGTGAGCAGGGATGTGTATCATGAAGAAGCCATTCAGGCAAGGACTGTTATTGGAAAGGAGTGCTAACCCTTGAGTGAATGGATGGATGGATGGATGGATAGATGGATGGATGGATGAATGAATGAATGAATGAATGAATGAATGAATAAATGAATGAATGAATGTATATTTGCTTCAGAGCCCATCAGCCTTATTTGGCTATGTAAGGCCTCAATAATTTTTAGAAAAAGTAACAGTACAAAATAAAAAAGAATGTACATATTTGTAAAGTATCTACAAACATGCATGTAGCTCTACTCATTTCTTTACAAGTAAACGTACACATAAGTATATGTACAATCATGGATGAAAAGGTCACAAATATTAAACAACTGTAACCACATTTTTTTATTTGGATATAACATTATAAGCATATCTGAAAATTTTCACAAATATTCAAAACTTGGAATAAAAACCAGTAGTTTTAAAGAAATATATAATACTTAATAGAAAGATTATCTTTGAAAATATTCCAAATGTCAAGACATAAAATTACAAAAAGTCCAGGGTAATCCAGTAAAATATGTCAAATAGTCAAAGGTAATTGAAATGAAGAGCATTGCAGTGGAAGTTCTGACCGCAAAAGATAGGAATACGTTAATTTAGTGTGTCCAATACTGGTTCGACAAAGAACAACTTTGTTTCTTCACTAACCTTGAAGAGCCCACAGAAGTGTGTACACAGATGGTAAAATGATAGTGTGACAAGTCTATAAAGACATATATATACTCTTGTTGGTGAGTAACATAATCTTGATGCCCATGGTGGCATGGATTTTATGACCGAGGCGCGTCACTTACTATGAAGTGCCCATGGAGGCATATGCTGCTATGAGAGATGGGTGGTAACCTGCAAGTCTACAGTTCCATGAATTGTAGGCCCAAAACAAAAGTTGTTTGTTTCAGGCCACCTGACAACCTTAAATGTTTCTGCCAATGGTGCACTTTTTTAATTTGTTGCTGGTAAATTTATAAAAAAAAGTGCACACCTAAAATGTGTGAATCCTTAATTAGAATCGATAATACCTTAAATTAAATATTACATGTATGAAACACTGTTTTCCTAGTATACAAAACATTGAGGCGGGGGGTTTGTATGTATGTATGTATGTATGTATGTATGTATGTATGTATTTTCATTTTTACTGCGCCATTATCACGATAAACATGCTCATGGCACGACAAGACGAAATAAAAAAGTTTTGAGGCCAGTTTTAAATGCGGCCAAGGATGGACTAACCCTCAGACCCTCAGGAAGTTGGTTCCAGAGTCTCGGTCCACCAACGCTGAAGGAGCGGTCACCGAAGCTCCGTAACCTTGTTTGTGGGACAATCAATAGTCTTCTTTTTGAGGAACGGAGATTCCTTGTGGGGTTGTGAGGTCTAAGGAGTTCTCCGAGGTAGGTTGGGGCTTCACCAGTTTCACACTTAAACACGATGGAGAGGGTCTTAAATTCCACCCGTTGGCGAACTGGAAGCCAATGAAGGTCACTGAGAACAGGGGTTATGCGAGCCCACCTCGGCAGTCGCTTCACTACCCTAGCTGCAGAATTCTGAAGACGCTGAAGTTTCTGCAATTGACCGTTGGTTGCAGCAGTCAGCAGACTGTTGCAGTAATCAAGATGGGACAACACAAGAGTCACCACCAGGGCTGCTGCAGTCTTTTCAGTCAGACAATCCCTGATACTCCAAATGCGGTGTAGGTGCATGTAGCCTGAGGAGATGATTTTACGAATTTGGGGGTCTGGTGACAAGTTTTGATCTAACACAGGGCTGCCTACCCTCCTTTTTCGATTTCAGTATTACCAAGTTCCAATTTCCGTATTTCATTTCCGATTTCAGTATTAAACCGTGCGACAGTGCAAGAAAACAAAGCAACTTTAATCATTAACCAGGGACCAAAAGATAAAACAAAACATACCTGATTTTATGTACACTATATACAATAGTTCTGCAGCTTGTTTACTGTGACAAAGACTGGTAGTAGGCACTTTTCAGGCCTTTCAGGTCTTTGACACTGTAGTTTCTGTCAAGGGCTTGTCCAGGCCTGGACTTGGCTACCACCAAGGCCTCCAAGGTGTCGGATCCCATGCTGCCTCTTTAGTGTGTTTTGTTCTTTCTCACGACTGAGAAAATGCGCTCACAGTGAGCTGATGAGTGAGGGATTGTCATTATGGCAAGCATAACCATGGGGAGGTGTGGGAAGAGGAGGTCTTCCCCTACACCTACACTCAGTTTGTCCAATGCCGCCATTGGGAGGTTCAGTTCTACTGTCAAGTCTACCATCATCGCCTCAGCTCGAATTACGTCGATGTCAATTTGGGACACTTTCGAAGGAGGCGGTGTAAAATATTCACTGATAGGTTTTGCGCTGCTGCGACCTTCTTCTCCTCATTTTTCTTCACATGCTTTGGGCCTTCAACATGCCTTTCGATATCGTTGGCGCCACCACTGGAGATGCTGAACTGGTTATCACAAGTCGTACATTTGACAGTGGAGTCAGTGGTGCCGCGGACTATAGTAGTAGTAGTAGTAGTAGTAGTAGTTGAGAGGCTAGATATAGGCCGTGAAGCCTTTTGAACGCCCCATCGCAATGTGTTCTTCTTCTTCTTCTTAGGTTTTAAGGTAGCCAACACCAACATACTGGTGAAACTGCTACACTTTTTTTGCATGCTGGGTATTTTGTCTGTGGCCGGCACTCACCCGTCGAGGACATGAGTGTCAGGATCTTTATAGTGCGCGATTTTGATGTTTTGTGAATGCGTATCACACACTAGGCCTCGGTTTATGAAGGTCTCATCCGAAGGACCTGGGGAGAAGCCCTGAGGAGGGCTGTTTTTGGCAGCCCTGAAGAGGGCCATTTGGTACCCGGTTTTACTCCTCGGGTGGGGAGAAGCAAATGCGAGTTAAGCACCTTGCTCAAGGATGCAACACTGTGGACCGCGCAGCTTCGAACGCCGTACCCACCAGTCGCAAGCGACCGTAAGTCCAGCGCGCTAACCACTCGGCCACTTCGTGTACGCTGTAATGTAGACCTGCGACCTCCGCTGTTTCTTCGATAATTCAGAAACACAATCGCTTGGCTTTCGTTTTGACGCCATTGTTGCACATGAACACTGCACATACCGGCACTCTCCGGAAAAACACTTCGTGCGTTGCGCTTGCGCACTGTATGAAAATGACGTCACTCGGCAATTTTCGGAAATATTTTCGCGCGCTGCGCCTGCGCATTACAGAACAAACCCATTCGGCAATCATCGGTAGAGCGCTTCGGAAAACGATTCGCGCACAGCCACAGGCCAACGATTTTGGAAATTATTTTATTATAGTTTTTATTTTGATATTTCCGGAACGCAAAATAAACTCCCGTATTTTCCGGAACGCTCGCCGATTTTTTTAAATTTCCGGACAAAATACGGAATTTCCGTACGGGTAGGCAGACCTGCTAACATGACCCCGAGATATTTCGCACTTGTGGCAAATGCTATGTTCGCCCCCGCTATGTTAATATGTGTTTCTCTGATCAATTGCCTGCTTTTTTCCCTACCAATGAGAATCACTTCAGTCTTGTCTTCATTGAGTTTGAGGTGATTGGCCGACATCCATTCCTTGATGTCACTACAGCAGTTTTGCACAGTGGACTTGTTCACCGCGAAGGCTTCATGATCTGGTTTGGAAGCCATGTAGATCATAGTGTCGTCGGCGAATAGATGGTGAGGGATGCCGTGTTGGTCGATGCGCTCGCTCAGGGGTTGCGTGTAAATTGAATACAGGAGAGGTCCCAAGATTGATCCCTGCGGTACTCCACAAGTGAGAGAAAGGTCTTTTGATGATGACTCCCCTATCTTCACCTTTTGTGATGTCCCCGTCAAGTAGCTCGCGAACCAGTTTAGGGCGGTGGATGATATGCCAAAGCTCCTCAATCTGGCTATGAGTGTGTCGTGGTCAATGGTGTCGAAAGCCGCTGAAAGGTCGAGTAGCACTACAAGGACTACCTCATCGCGATCGACTGCATGGAGTAAGTCATGTCTATGAAACAGCAAAATTTCCTTAAAATAAAAGTTATTATTTAAAAAAAAGTTCCTACCCATCTACTCTTTTTTTAAACCCAATGTTACCTGAAACAGACAATTTTTTCAGGGTGTGTGTGTGTGTTTAGCTAATGCACCCGAGGGATATTCACCATGGCAAACCCCTTCATGCAAGCATTGTTCTGGAAAGAGGCACTTACCTTGAAGACCTCAGACTGGCACATACAGTTGCAGGAAAAGCGCCCATCATTGCATGGATTTCATATATCCCACGCATCCCTCCATCTAAAGTGCCCTTAGAAGTGAGTCTTGTCATGGAGGTGAAGAACCCGAAACGGTATTGTGCATTGTGGGAGAGGAGAACTCACCTTGGTGCCCATTGCTGCCTGCATGTCATGAATGATGGGGGATGAAAGGCGAAGGTGTGGTTTTCCATTGCAACTGGACGCCCATGTCCGGGCCTCAAACCGATTTGCACTTTCTCCCTGATCCTTGGTCCACTTGATCCATCCTTCAAGAACCCCTACAGACTCACTTGTACATTGTCATGGGAAGGACTACTGACCTTGAAGAGGCCGTGGTGGTGGATGACACCAGGCGTGTTGTGGAGCAGGTTCAGCAGGGAGTACTCGGTGTGCATCAGCATCTTGCCCTGCCTGTGGTCCTGGGTTTCATGCTCCGCATCCTCCAACGTCAGGATCTGCAACAGCCATGGCAGTGTCACTTTGCCCTATACACCATATATGGGTCAGGTATCCAATCTAAAAAACTTCAGAGAAAATTGGGAAAATGTTCTGCAGTTCGATCTTCAAGACACCTCCAGGTGACACCTAAGCACTGCTTGGGGCTGGCTATGGGAGTGCTACTGGAGCAGACCCTGAAAGCACAAAGACCACAGCTTTCCAGCTGTCTAGGGAGGTATTGTGCAGAACAGGCAGTGTATGGAATGGAAGCTCCTAAACAGAATCTTGGTCTGAAGACCTTTGCGGCAGTGATGCATCTTATTCATCACAGTCTAATTTGCTAGCAGCATAACCTGTGCAAGAACTGCAGAAGACATCAAGCCCATCAGGGCAGCATGTTTCCTCCAAATCTAAAGGGAAGCAGCTTCCGCAGCAATCTGCATCTTCTTTGTCCCTGCATCTTCTTGTCTGGACTGCCCACCCAGATTTCCAAGCAACCCAATCACAGACCTGGTGACAAAGTGCCTGATATACATATCTTTGCCTTATAGTTATGGCCTCTAAAAGTGTATTGTATGCAGCAGTGTGGCCATAAATTGTTCTCAGTATCTATAATATCCAGCAGATGAGCTCATTAATATATTACATGTATCAGAGATCCAAGTCTCTTTTCAGAAGCTTGTATGTACATAGGTTGACAGTTCTGGAAAGTGAGTTAAAATTGCTTTATCTGGCTACTATGAAATTAGTGTTAAAAATAACTGAATAAGTATTTCTGACACACATTCAAACTGGTGTTAAATCATATGATGCAAAGTACACTATTCTAATTTCAAGGTTGCTGCAAAATTCGAAATGCAGTGGCAGACAACTAGAAATAAAATAAAGGGGAAAATGCATGCTGTAACTTTGAATTCAAATTTGGAAAGGAAAACAAATCCAACAAATACCAACAGGAAAAAAAAATCACAAAAACTGTAAAAGGGGAAAAAAATCACTAATTGAGGAAAAAAAAGCACAAAACAACCAACAAGTTAACAGCAGAGGCAGAACTGGAAGCAAACATGAAAACACAAGACAATACCTGGGTCACATTTCTGGACTGTCAGTGTCATTCACTCTGGCAAATGGTGTCAGATGAAAGCAAATATCAGCAGAACTTGACTTAAGAGGAAATTCCTCTCGCTTCTTTAGCAGTAAGAGGTTACAAACATGCACTGGTCCAAGCTTCCATGGTTTGACATGGACATGTACACAAAAGGCAAGTAGGTCATGATCCCCTATTTTTATACATGCTCTTCTGTGCAAAGGAAAAAGCTGGTGGATAAGATGAGGTACGAAAGCTCCCCCCACCCCCCCACCCCACAAAATAAAAGGTTGTGGTTAACAAGGCAAAAACAAAAATTAGGGTCAGTAGGTTGGCTTGACCTGTTTAAAAACAAGAAGGGCAAAGCCCATACGACTCACATGCTTGACCTTGACCTTTATATGAACTTGACCTTCAGGTGACCTTCAAGGTCAAGGTCAAACAACTAAACCTACCAATGACATCATACACAAAGAAATGATTTACACATTTTTCCTACCAAAATACATGTGACCTTGACCCAAGGTCAAGGTCATCCAAGGTCATGCAACACAAAGCTGTTAATTCAAGACATAGGAAGCACAATGGTGCTTATTGGCACTTTCTACCATGAGATATAGTCACTTTTAGTGGTTCACTACCCCATTTTGGTCACATTTCATAAGGGTCAAAGTGACCTTGACCTTGATGATATGTGAACAAATGTGTCTCATGATGAAAGTATAACATGTGCCCCACATAATTATTAAGTTTGAAACAGTTATCTTCCATAGTTCAGGGTCAAGGTCACTTCAAAATATGTATACAATCCAACTTTGAAGAGCTCCTGTGACCTTGACCTTGAAGCAAGGTCAACCAAACTGGTATCAAAAGATAGGGCTTGCTTTGACCTATATACCACTTGTAGCTAAGGTCGCCATTCTCAATAACGTGGGAGAAAATTGGGAAAATGTGAAAAATGACTGTTTTTGAGACCACATTTATGGCTCCTGTGACCTTGACCTTGAAGCAAGGTCAAGTCACTATGTATGTTTTTTGAGGCCTTGTCATCATACACCATCATGCCACATTTGGTGTTGATAGACTTAATAGTCTCCGAGAAAAATCCAACGTTTAAGTTTTTTACGCCCGGACGGACGCCCGGACGGACGGACGGACACGGCTGAGTACATAGACTCACTTTTGCTTCGCATGTGAGTAAAAAATTAATAAAAGAGACAAGATTGAACATACTTAAAATAGTTAAATGTCTCTTTCTATGAAGAAAAAAACTACAAAAAAACAACACACACACAAAACCCCTTTAAATAGTGGATTCCCTGAGTGCTCATTGGGCTGGGAAGATGGGTTGACAGAAAATAAAACAGGTTGGTTGGGTTACCATAACCACAATTATTTTGTGTGTATGCTTGTGTGTGTGTGTGTGTGTGTGTGTGTGTGCGCGCGTGTGTGTGTGCATGCTTGTGTGTGTGTGTGTGTGTGTGAGTGTGCGTGTATGCCTAATAACAGGAGATAATTACCTCTTTCTCTTCACCTTCACTTCAAGCTTCACTTTTTGCAGCCTTTCTTTGGACACAATCAGTTTCAAATCTTTTCATCTGCTACAGGGATAAATCAGAACTCATCTTCCTGCGTCAATGACATGAACTTTTCTATGCAGACATCTACGGTAAGTCCAAGGTACAAAAAGAGTGAATCAACATTCCCACTATGTTGGGCGGCAATGCTTCTGCAACTGATGCATGAAAAATATTTGTTTTGTACAAAAGGCAGCCCCATCAGATAGGCTGAAGTCAAGCACTACATGGTCAGCATACCTTGATGGTGAAGAACTCGTCTGTCCCTTCCTTTCTGGCCAGACACTGCACAATGCTTCGCACAGGGGAGGAACCCAATCTTGGTCCTGCAGACGGAATCACATCCAGTCAGCGACACCATCACAATCCATCTCTCTCGTCACCACCACCAATAGACCTCTCTTCCTCCCCTTCATCACCTGCCTCATCGTGGCCGGTCCTTCTCTCTGCTATCCTCAAACTCCTCTTTACCATCCTCATGCTCCTCATCATTATCACTATTATCATGCTCCTCTTCTTTCCATTTTCTACCACAACCATACATACAAACCAGAAAACAGGCATGCATGTATGCACACACAGAGACACACATGCAACCACACACTCACACATTCATGCAAACACCCACACACACTCACTCACATTGGCCACTTGTTACACTTGAAATTCAACCCCCCCAAAAAAAGCCAACCGAGTTCATGAATGACATGCATGTGCACACACACACACATGCACACACACACACACACACACACACACACAAACATGCACGCACACAAGCACACAGAGTACTTACCAAGCAGATAGGGTCCTGCTCTCTTTGTGTCGTTCTTCTTGGGAAGGTTGGTATTGGACTTGTTGGCATGGGTGAGATTTGTGCCATCAGTGCGTACAGTAGTCACAACACATTGTGGGTTCTGTGTGTGACGCAGCTTTCGTGGTGGGGAGCCAGATCGACTGGTTGAAGGGAGAGGTGATCGTGCCCTTCTCATGGTCTCACTTTGTCCAGCACAGTTTCAGAAGTATTTTCAATTCAGATGGCCTTCTGCTTGCACAGTTCCAGAAGTATTTTTAATTCAGATGGCCTTCTGCTTGCACAGTTCCAGATGTTTTCTCAACTTCACACCTGGCACATTCACAGCAAACCTTGGCCTGTCTTACACTAGTTACAGACTTTATGAGTATCAGATACCAGAAGCACCAAAGAGTTTGTGCATGCTATCACAAAACTTTCTCTTGCAGTCTCATAAACTCACTGTCCTGATGCAGAAGTACCCAGAACTTGTACATGAATGTATTGCACTTTCAAATTGCCATTTGACAGAAGATGAAACAAATATATCAAAGCATTAAGGAATTCTAACAGTAATAGTGTGAGTAAAACGCTTTAAATAGAAAGACGTTCAAAATGTATCAGTGATTCATGTACATCTGAGTGAGCCTACGTCTGTATCTTCACTCAGTGCTAAGACTTGTCCAGCAACGGAATTAAACTTCGGCTTTGTGATCTCCATTTTATCTTTGGTGGCAGTACAGTCCTTCTGGAAAGAAAAGAAAATACAGTCTGTAAGCTGCAAAAGAAACTGCCAGTGACAAACAGTGCCATTTCCTCATCAAGAATAATGTACAACACCAACACCAGTCTACGCATGGCCATCAAATGATCAATGCATCAAGTTATTGATTCTATATATTGTTTGAAAAAACATAAATTTCATATTTGACTACATTTCCAAAGAAAAGAAATGTGTACAAAAATTTCTTTGCAAAACTACATATGACTGGAGCCGCTGCATGCCCCCCTCGTTAGATGGAACCCCTAGCTGCACAGCTTTTTAGCCTTCTCATCCTCAGTACAATCTTTTAGACTAGAGGCACCAGTTTTGGAACACCAATGCCATGTAATTAAAATCAGCAATCACTCCTTACAGACCAGTGTATTATTAACACATTAAATAAACAGTCCTGATGCAGAAGTACCCAGAACTTGTACATGAATGTATTGCACTTTCAAATTGCCATTTGACAGAAGATGAAACAAATATATCAAAACATTAAGGAATTCTAACAGTAATAGTGTGAGTAAAACGCTTTAAATAGAAAGACGTTCAAAATGTATCAGTGATTCATGTCCGCTCTCCAGTAAGTTTTATTTGTGCGCCTGATGAAGGCTTTTTAGCCGAAAATTTGCGTTGTTTTACCTTCTAATGTTTTGTATTTGTTTTGTATTATACGCGGCCATCAAAACCTCATTACAGACCGTGTTTTAGTAACACATTAAATCAAAACAAACTCAAAATCTCAAAAACACAGCTGGGTGGACCAAATTGATGAAGAATAATGGCACAGTGCACTTTGCACACAACACCTGGTAAAATCAACATGCAGTGTAGGCAGTGTACAGTGCCAAGCATGAAAAAAACCGATACAGACCTGAGCATGTAAAGACCATCCTGAATTTGGCAGATAACCTGCACAAGATCTATCTATCAAACAGGTCAGATCGGATTGAGCAGCTAAACTGGAGCACAGTTAAAGGATCTCTGGCAGTGTTGTCCCTCACAGTCTCAGCCCAGAGCCCGCAGATCATTTCAGTTGAAACTGGCTTGGGGTCACCATGAGGGAAGAGGAGAAAGAGGCCAGCCAGTGGAGAAGTTGCGATGTGCCACAATGCAGATAACCAGTTCAAGCCAGTGCTGCAACGCAACTAGACCAGCCACCACGCAGAATACAGCAACCTGCACAATGCAACTATTTGCGGATCTCGATTTGACGCAAATATAAGTACGTTCTTTCCGACCTCATCAATCAGAAAGTATCCAGTCAGAAGAGAAAAAGTCTCTAATACAGAAGCATAGATTCTCTCGTGAGAAAACACGTGCTTCGTTCAATCAGGGTCTTTGGTTCAATGATGCAATGGATCATAATATAGTCCTTTCTGTCATATATCATACTAGTCCATTCCATCAGTCATTCTCTGTATACAGCAGTGGTCATCACTGTCAACAAAGAGTTTCGATTACAACTAAAAAGAACCCACGAATCGATGAACGTGAATAAAATGAGGATGGAATTAGGGGGGAAAACATGGGTTGGGGGTGTGGTTATACAGACAGGTGTATGACTTGTGTTACTTGTGTGACGTACGTGCCAAGAGGACGAAGAGGACAGTGGAATAAAGCGAGATGATGGTAAGATTACTCAACAAACGAAATATGGAGTGGGTAGCCTTTTATTAGTAATATTACAAGAGTGCAAAAAACAAACAAACCGTCGTCTGCTACTGCTACGCAAAAATTGTGAATTCGTAGCTGGGGCTAGAATTTAGAAAGATTTTTATAAGTCATGACAGATCAGCTGCCCAGCAAACCATAACACTTAGGGAAAAGCAGCATTGATGACTGCGATGCCGATCGAACAAGAAATTATTCTGAACTGGATGCATCACAACTTCTGCCCAGTGCCAGCCAAAACCGCTAAGACCATAAGACCTAAGTCGATTACTTCAACCCAGTTAGACCCACTGCTGATTCCACAAGTCTGTTCCAATGCCACACATTTCGAGAGTGCAATGCTCAAGTTTCATGCATCAGGCTGTTTTGATCACTGCTACAGGTTACAGCTCGATCAGTAGCTCTCTTGAGAGTATAGAAGTCGCAGTCGCATGAAATTTTTTTAGACCTACGATCATAGAGGCGATTAAAAACAGTGAACATACAAAACCGTAAGATTGCAAGTACTACTTCCGAAATAAGGCAGCATTTGCATCATCACGGAATAAAACTTAAAAGATGCGCTCCATGATGTTACACGCAACAAATCAAAACAAAGTCGATCGTGCATTTACCTTGGATGCTTGATCACGCAATAAACAACTTCTGCACTACAGTTCTACAGATCTGGCGCAAGACCTACGCAATAATTCCATCCCTTGGAGCTTTGCAACATCAACAAACCCTATACTATATACTATAGTCATAGCGCCACACCAACACACACACACACACACACACACACACACACACACACACACACACACACAAAGCGGTTGTCACACGGTACATACACGATACACAAAACGTCACGTAATCCCTGTCAACACTCAGTCTCTGGGACAAAAAAGGGCACGAGAGCATCTCAGCATGACTGTGTCTGTGACAGAAATAACAACACTCAACAGTAACTGAGTAAGTAATTCCTTGACTTGGCATGTACTCACATCAATGGGATTAGGCGTTAGTCTGAAAGTTTCTCTCACAATGAACACAGAATAGCCACCATGAGTGAATTAGAGACGACAGATAAGATTCTGAATAAACGTCGCAGAGGAGAGACGAATTCAGAACAAACTGCTCATAACTCGTTCGTAGAAGCTCGGACCGGACTCCACAGCAGTCACGGTAGTTTGACCCTAGTTGAACCGGATGTAACTGTGAAAGTGCATGCCGGTAAGATGGCGGCGTCCATAGTTAGAGGTCGTGCGCTCCTCGCGGTTTTCAGACCGTGGTTTCAGCCCATTCATTTAGAAGGAGGTAATGTATGTTAGAATCAGAAGGATCTATGCATTTTTACTCAGTCGTTGCATAGTTTGATTGTTCGTATTCTTCGTCTGGAACGCTGTGAGGTTATTTGGGCCACTGTCCAGTGTCCTACAGCACCGGCTCCCGGCCCGCAGTCGCTGGATCCTGTTACTAGCCACGCGTTAGGAGTTCAGATGGATCCGAAGAGGAAATACGATACACGACAGCCAATGGCTTTTGCGTACCATAGTAAATGGAGCTCTCTCCACTGAGCCATAACAGCTAACATCGCAGTTGTGCTCCTTTTTCCTAATGTAATGACCTCGGCATCTGTAGATCCAAAAGTGCAATTTGTTTCGTGGCCGCCCGTACTACTACTACGTACTTCGAGTACTACAAGATGAAGAACCTTTCAAACCACGTACTACTCTAACGAGACAGATAGTGGCTCTCCTGGGAGAAACTCACGTGTGAAAATTCCTTAGACATGACATCAAAACGCAAAACATCGAATGTACTGCATTATGTTGCAGACAAGATGGAAGGAAAGGGTTCAAGTTACTGTAAATACTATTATTTCTGCTTTGCTTTGGCACGTCATAGACGTTGGACCCGCACAAACACAGTCGCACAGAGGGGAAGATGCATTGTAGATGTTCACTAAGCATATTCATTCACGCACAGGCAGAATAACATGAACTAATATTGTAATAATGGCGCAGGGTAGCAGCAGGTATGGAATTGTCAATGTCATATTTGAATAAACTCAGATTTTCTCCTGTCCCAGGGATAGAACAATGGCACTGCGCCTTGTGCATCTTCAAACCCCTCAACTTGCTTGCCTATCTCTGCCTGTCAAAAGGCAGAGTTCCAACAAGGGAGTAGAGGCTGAGGGACTGACCATGCACTCGTGCTAGACACAAAGGGAGACCACTGAGGGATGACCTGCCAGGAGCTGGCGATCTTTATATTTTAGACAGGATCATGAGGATGGAACATTGGAATGGAATGAAAGTTCCTGTAAATATTATTACTTCTGTTTTGCTTTGGCATGTCGTAGACATTGAACCAACACTTCACAGTCACACAGAGGGACAGGGGCATCATAGATCTATCTATGTCCACCAAGTACACTGATTCCAGTAGTAGCAGTACATACTGCATTGTGGTTCCATAATTCTCCATTTGGTTTGTCAGAGTATCTGTGGATCATCATCAAACTGCCACATTCTTCATTCAAGCAAAACTTGTCATCTGAGACATGCAAGTGGATAAAATGGATATTGACAAAGGTTCAATCTGTCCCCATTCATAAATGATACTCCCATTGATTGTGCGTACTATTTTAAAACTTTGTTTGAAATTGAGTTTGTGCATGGGAAGAGATACACATACCATTATGTTGAACTAATTATTGCTCAGAAGGATGTAATGAAATATTGTTGTCTCTTTTGCTCACCAGATGTCAGAACTGCAGCCCCCTGTAGGTACATTCATGGGAAGCAGCTGCGGAGGAGGAGAAATTTCATGAAGAGTGAGGATGTTGAGTCTCACAGAGCTTCACCACTTGCTTGGCACCCAGAGGGAGATGAGACAGCACCAGAGGAAAGCAGAAAGGCACCACATGACTACAGGTGAATGGCTGGGATGTCCTTCCTCAGCAGATAGTGAGCTGTGGTCTTTCTTGTGTTTCCAGGACAGAGCTGGAACCTTGCAGGGGACAGAAGAAAAAAAATTGCAGTCTGAGACGAGGACTGAACCGTTGACCCTACGCTTTTCCAGTTGCTAGTCCCGCTGTGGGTTGGGGGTAAAAATTTGACCCACTGTGCCTCCCTACACGATTTGTTAGAGGCAAATAAATAGGGACATCTTGACTTGAATTGTGCTTACTTGGAACTGTTCTAGTGATTGTCGTGATTACTGGCCTTACATAGCCTTCAAAGGCTGATAGGCCATGAAACTCCATCCATCCATCAAGACATCCAGACATCCAACCAGTTGCCAGAACCACTGAGCAGTTCGCATTTGGTATTTGAAGGGAGTGCATTTTGGGTGTGTGGATTTGTTCCATCTTATATCATTGTTTTCATGCACCATTGAAGATAACCTTGAAGTAAGTAAGTGTAATGTAGAAATGCGAGATAGTCCCTGAAGGGTGTCTGGCTATGTATCTTGTAATGTAGAAATGTGAGATAGTCCCTGTAGGGTGTCTGGCTATGTTATGTATCTTGTAATGTAGATGCGAGATAGTCCCTGTAGGGTGTCTGGCTATGTATCTATAGGGAAAAGATTCCACCCATGTGCCCTTATCATCATTCCTCTTAACTTGCCAGAGGCAGGTTTCATACGACTGTGATTTGTTAGGAAAGACAATTGAAAAGGCATTTATAGTCTTTGTGTTATTGTTAAAGTGATAGCTGCTATCATCCAGGAGTCAGTATAACAATTGGGATAAAAAAGCTGGCAGTGACTGGTTTGGAATATGTATTTAGTACAAGAATCAACTTGTTGTACATTTCATATGATTACTGTGATCACTTGTTAAAAACTGGAAATGCCTCTATGATTCCTTTTGATTTGCGTATCATAGTCCTGAGAAACCTGCCATAGACTATGAATATGATAGAGCTTATATCAGTGAAACTTCCAATATGAGACTTTGTTCTATGACAACTCTTTAATTATACATGTATATTTTTAAACATCTCCTTATTGAGACACCACTCTAATCATGTTATTTTATTTCATATTTGCAATTTTGAAGTTGTGCTCTAGTTTTGCCCAAAACTGTCCCTTTTTTTCTGTAGATCACATTGTCTTCTATAAACTGCCAGGATGTTTGGTAGCATAGTGCAAATATCTTAATGCAGTTATGACATCTTTGATGGAAATGGACAACTTGTTGTAGAATCCTTATTGCCATTGTACTGTGTCTTTGTTACCATATTTGAGGTTAGAGCTTTAATGTAATGATGGTAATGATTATCGTTATTGTTTCAATTACAATCTCTTATTTCTCAAGAGAAAAGTGCAAAGTTTAAAACAGCAGTGAAAACATGTTCTTGAACAAAGTTGATTTATAAAACGATTAAAACAGAAAACCTAAATTTTGTATTTGAAGTAGATTTGTGAGCTTGCATATGGAACTGAAAGTGGGACATAGTATTTGCAAAGTGGGACATAGTATGTGTAAAATGGGACATAGTATCTAAGTATGTGCAAAGTGGGACATAGTATGTGCAAAGTGGGACATAGTATGTGCAAAGTGGGACATAGTATGTGCAAAGTGGGACATAGTATCTAAGTATGTGCAAAGTGGGACATAGTATCTAAGTATGTGCAAAGTGGGACATAGTATGTGCAAAGTGGGACATAGTATGTGCAAAGTGGGACATAGTATGTGCAAAGTGGGACATAGTATGTGTAAAATGGGACATAGTATCTAAGTATGTGCAAAGTGGGACATAGTATGTGCAAAGTGGGACATAGTATGTGCAAAGTGGGACATAGTATGTGCAAAGTGGGACATAGTATGTGCAAAGTGGGACATAGTATGTGCAAAGTGGGACATAGTATGTGCAAAGTGGGACATAGTATGTGCAAAGTGGGACATAGTATGCACGCATCTTGGTGAGTATTCCAGTTATTTTGCAGTATCCCCCTGTGGGTTGGGGGTAAGAATTGACCCACCGCATCTCCCTACGCGATTCGTAAGAGGCGAATAACTAGGGACACCATGACTTGATTTGCATTTACTCTGAACTGTTCTAGTGATTTTCTTGCTAAATGGCCTTATATAATA
>JAWQFJ010023019.1:17500-27500 GCA_034096865.1 Theodoxus fluviatilis | reverse complement strand
AGCTTCCCTTTTCACTGCAATATAATCTGTGAATCTTCCCTTATATCTCAAGCTTCCTTTTTCATTGCAATATAATCTGTGAATCCTCCCACATATCTCAAGCTTCCTTTTTCACTGCAATATAATCTGTGAATCCCCCCTTATATCTCAAGCTTCCCTTTTCACTGCAATATAATCTGTGAATCCCCCCTTATATCTCAAGCTTCCCTTTTCACTGCAATATAATCTGTGAATCCTCTCTTATATCTCAAGCTTCCTTTTTCACTGCAATATAATCTGTGAATCTTCCCTTATATCTCAAGCTTCCTTTTTCACTGCAATATAATCTGTGAATCTTCCCTTATATCTCAAGCTTCCTTTTTCACTGCAATATAATCTGTGAATCCCCCCTTATATCTCAAGCTTCCTTTTTCACTGCAATATAATCTGTGAATCCTCCCTTATATCTCAAGCTTCCTTTTTCACTGCAATATAATCTGTGAATCCTCCCTTATATCTCAAGCTTCCTTTTTCACTGCAATATAATATGTGAATCCTCCCACATATCTCAAGCTTCCTTTTTCATTGCAATATAATCTGTGAATCCCCCCTTATATCTCAAGCTTCCCTTTTCACTGCAATATAATCTGTGAATCCCCCCTTATATCTCAAGCTTCCCTTTTCATTGCAATATAATCTGTGAATCCCCCCTTATATCTCAAGCTTCCTTTTTCATTGCAATATAATCTGTGAATCTTCCCTTATATCTCAAGCTTCCTTTTTCACTGCAATATAATCTGTGAATCTTCCCTTATATCTCAAGCTTCCCTTTTCACTGCAATATAATCTGTGAATCTTCCCTTATATCTCAAGCTTCCCTTTTCACTGCAATATAATCTGTGAATCTTCCCTTATATCTCAAGCTTCCTTTTTCACTGCAATATAATCTGTGAATCCCCCCTTATATCTCAAGCTTCCTTTTTCACTGCAATATAATCTGTGAATCTTCCCTTATATCTCAAGCTTCCTTTTTCACTGCAATATAATCTGTGAATCCTCCCACATATCTCAAGCTTTTTTTTTCACTGCAATATAATCTGTGAATCCTCCCACATATCTCAAGCTTCCTTTTTCACTGCAATATAATCTGTGAATCTTCCCTTATATCTCAAGCTTCCTTTTTCACTGCAATATAATCTGTGAATCCTCCCACATATCTCAAGCTTTTTTTTTCACTGCAATATAATCTGTGAATCCTCCCACATATCTCAAGCTTCCTTTTTCATTGCAATATAATATGTGAATCCTCCCACATATCTCAAGCTTCCTTTTTCACTGCAATATAATCTGTGAATCCCCCCACATATCTCAAGCTTCCTTTTTCACTGCAATATAATCTGTGAATCCTCCCTTATATCTCAAGCTTCCCTTTTCACTGCAATATAATCTGTGAATCTTCCCTTATAACTCAAGCTCAGCACTTGCTCTCAGGCTCTGCCCTAAAAACTTTTCCTCCTGTTCCCTCTTGTTGCACTGACCATCCCACCCACACTCAATGGACAATGCCACGCTGCTTGCTGTGCCACTGACCATCCCACCCACACTCACTGGACAATGCCACGATGCTTGCTGTGCCACTGACCATCCCACCCACACTCACTGGACAATGCCACGCTGCTTGCTGTGCCACTGACCATCCCACCCACACTCACTGGACAATGCCACGCTGCTTGCTGGGCCACAGGATTGGAGATCCGCTATGACCTGTACAGTCCTGTGCTGAGGGACATCGAGGTGCTGAAGCTGGAGAAGCGGTTGGATGAGAGTCTGTTCTACCTGCGTGATGCCCCGCACGAGTACAGCACCGTGCCCTTTGACATGGAATCTGTGGTCCTGCCCAAGGGTAGTGCTGTCCCAGTCAACACTGCCAAGGTTGGTCTCTACTGTGGTCTCAGTACTCTCATGTGGTCTGTTGATGGTTGTAGCTGGATCCTTTGTGGATGTAAATGTTCATTGATGATTTTTGCAGCTGAATTTATGGTTGGAGATGATCTGTTTCAAGGTTAATGAGGATTGATCAAGCGGCCCAGCGATCAGGGGGTAAAGTGTAAATCGGTCTGAGACCCTGACATGGGTGATGACTTGCTGTATAAAACCATAACTTTACCTATTTTTTAAATGTTGAGCCGTCTGTGGTAACTGATGGTCCATTTGAAGGTGAAGGTTGTGGCTTTTCCTGTGATTGTTTCTTGTGGTGTGGTTAATGTCTGCTTACGAGCGGATCAGTGACTCCATATGGATGAGGTCATCTTGATAAAGTTTTCGAGTCTTGCATAGTCACCTGTATAAAATCCCCTGCAACCTCTGTTTTCATGTGCTGATCATCAAATTCAAACAGAAGCTCTCGCACAAAGCCTCTTCTTTCTGTGATGTGATTCCTCCTGCCTCTGTTTTGCTGTATGATTGTCTGCCAGTCTGCATGAATGAATGTCCAGTTCCATCTATTTATTGGTCAGTTGATCATTAGATCCATCATTTCATTTACCCATTATTTGTCCATTTATCCATCCAATTCCTTCCTTCCATCCTTTCATTTGTCCATCTCTCTCTGTGCCCAACCTTCTGTGTTTATGGTGTGAGAGAGAAAGTGAGAGCGTGTGTGTGTGTGTGTGTGTGTGTTTCTCTGATCACAGATTTTCAAACAACACCTTTTAGCCCTTTTATATTCACCCTTCATTTGTTCCTTCCATCCTTCCTTCTTCCAGGTTGTGCTTGGGCCCAGGCCCTGGCATGAGAGGTGGGAAAGGTCAGAGTTGAAGGGCATTGACCCCCAGAGCTTTGAAGGTCGAGTGACAGAGAAGATGTGGAGGAAGGCGGAGCAGAGAAAGAAACCGTGGACGAAGTATGACCTGATGGCACAGTACCGCAGCTCCATCAACGATGTGGAGGCAGGGGAAGTCATGCAGGAGGTGTACCGACATCTCAAGGTCATCGAGGACGCCCGAGCAAAGGTCAAAAAAGCGCCAAGGAAACGGCCCTGAGGTGCTTGGGAAATCCCAGTCGTGACCTTGCTGTGGCAAGGATGAGTGCACTGCCGGTGCAGAGATGGAGGACTTCAGGTGTGAAAGAGGATGGAGAGCATGTGTGTATTTGCAGCAGTAAACTCAGCGAGGTGGATGTTAGAGAGGTCTGCAGTGCAATTTACAGCAGTTGTGTGCAGATACCTTTGGCTTTTATTGCAAGAGATTATGGATTTTATAGTATCTTGCAGCATGTAGGGTATCATTGACATCTCGATCTGCACTGGTGTGCTTAATATCTGGAATAACGACACATGAAATAGTTTCGCAACTATGCATAGTGATGACCAACACCATCTCTTTATCATATCACACATCACACTGTTGCTGTGTATTGTGAAATTTGACAGAAGAATGCCATTAGTCAATAAAATGTTTTTGTACAATTTGCTTGTTATCCATTGTCTTTCACTTCATAATTTTGCAGTCCTAACAATACCTGAACTCTCTTGTGTTTAGTTGGTAGGGAAAAAGATATGTCCTATATGTAAAAAGATATGTACTATATGTAAAAAGATATGTACTATATGTAAAAAGATATGTACTATATGTAAAAAGATGTGTACTGTATGTAAAAAGATATGTACTATATGTAAAAAGATATGTACTATATGTAAAAAGATATGTACTATATGTAAAAAGATGTGTACTGTATGTAAAAAGATATGTACTATATGTAAAAAGATGTGCTCTGGGGAGTGAATTTGGGAAAGGAGTTCCAGTAAAACATTAGGCACAGATTTGAAATTGCTACATAGAGACTGATCTCAGGCTCAAATACTGAACAAAGGTTGACGATGCAAAGTGGAAACAGTTCCCCATTGACGCACACATGCAGTTAACACTCTGCACCCCGGAAGTCCCATAATGGTCCCCCATAAAGTGGCCCTTCTCTCCCCTGCACACATCCCCCTGTGGGTTCGGTGTAAGAATTGACCCACCGCGTCTCTCTATGCGATTCGTAAGAGGCGAATAGCTAGATACACCATGACTTGATTTGCATTTACTCTAAACTGTTCTAGTGATTTTTGTGCTTAATGGCCTTATATAGCCTTCAAAGGCTGATAGGCTGTAAAACTCCATCCATCCATCCATCCGATAGGCCGTAATACACCAACCATCCATCCATCCCCTGCACATCTGCTGTCCTAAAGATACCCTTCATACACATGCGAGAGGAATTGGGGTCGAGGGCCTGCATATCTTCTAAATAGATTCTTAGCCATTCTTGTATTTTATATTTTTCATGCCAATTCATTATCTGAGCCTCAGGAAAGGCGAGTATTTTCTGTGTGAGAAAAATATGTTGTCATGAAGAAGACAATAACACTTATCTGGGGAAAAATGTGTGCACCATGACCTTCAAGACAACTCAGACGTTTTTCTTCTCTTGCTGGAGATTTAGTGTATCTATGCTGTAGAAAATATTTCAGAGGGTTTGGGGAAGAGAATAGGGTTTGAGGGCCTGCTTGTTTTCATAGGTTCTGAGCTATTCTTGTATTTAAAAAAAATTTTACGCCCAATATCTGAGTTTCACAGGGAAGAATATCATTTTCTATGTGAGAGAAATAAGTTATAAAGAGGAAGAAAATAAAACTTGTCTGAAAGAAAAGCAAACGTCTAAATAATTTAAGGTACCCATTAAAGTTTACAAGGTTGTCTCCCTTAACGTGGGGTTTGGGTTTAGTTTTTTAGCCCAAGGTATTGGGGTGAAGAGCTAGTTGATAAGACTTACGACTAATATTGCATGCAGGTGTGTGTGTGTGTGTGTGTGTGTGTGAGTGAAAGAGTGAATTAACATAAGCAAATAATAATGCCCTTCAAAATTTGTTCGTGTGTAATGGTGTAGTCTCCCTAGTTCTTGATTGTCTCCTTCCTCATTTATACACGCACACACGCACACAGCTATCTGCCATTGTCCAACCCTTTTCTTGTGTCGGTTGCATTGAACCAAATAAACAACAATTGCTAGGAATGTTTCAGTAACTCGACTTGAGATGTAAATGCTGGGTTGATTCAATATTACTCACATTTTACCGTTGTGAGACAAATCCATCACTCAGTCATTTTATGAAGAACGGAAACAGTGAAGTCAGACACACTACACTATTTTATTGCTAAGGTGCAACAAGTGAGTTATCTCTTATCTACTGCATCATTTATTGACACACTCTCAAATCCTATTGCACATCCAAGAACAGTTCGTGTAAGGCACTCTTTTTATGTTCGCTCAGCAACTGTTTGATTCCATCAAACAAACCGGTGGCTCTTTTAAGAGGAAGCAACATCACCAAGAAAGAAAGGGGGGGAAAAGGGGGGAGGGGGGGAAGGGGACAGATTAAGAGGTAAGCACCTTTTGAAATCAGCAGCAAAGGAAATATAAATGAAAGCAGTAAATAGTATTGGAAACAGATTTGAAAAGGCAAGACCATGCACCCACCACACACAAAAAAGTAATTTACATACACATGTTGCTATGTCAACTGGACGAAATTCAAGAAAACGAACCCCCATTTGCACTAACTTGACCAAGCACTATGTGCTTCGTTCATTCACCTCAGACCTCGAATCATGCACACAACAAGATGAACTTTCAAAAGTGCACTGCTGTAAGTCTTCCACAATTTGTGGTCATAGAACCATTCGCACGTCTCTCCACCTTCGAGAAGTACCGCAAGGTGGGACTGGATTTCTACATTTCTACTTGATTTGCATAAATCGTATTCTCTCGTAACGACAGATGGTGAAGTCTTCAGAGAAACCTTGCCCTGAGCATCTGAGGTCATCGTCTGCATTGGATCACTTCACCCTCTGTGGCCGTGCATCCTCCAGAGGTCTTCAATCACGTTGAAGATCCTCAAACTATCGCGAGCCTTCCAAAATCTAGCCATCCCTGTAAGAGATCGAAGTTCACATCAAGACTTTTTCAAGCCAAACACGCGGTCCAGAAATGTCCTTGACCTTCGTTTGAACTCGATGATCTCCTTGCATAACGTGTGGAAGGCCTCTGTGACCTTGACCACGTCTTCCGAGGCCGACACCTCCAGGAAAGGGCAGCCGAACTCCACAGCCAGTCTCACACCTGCAAAGAAAGGTTGGAGACTCACAGACGTTGTAAGCCACGAGGCATTCATCTATGCAAAGAGAGAAATCCGCACAAGGCAAGCCTGTGCAACACTCCCTTGCATCCTGGGGCAGTTGTTGTTGTTGTTGTTGTTGTTGTCGTTGTCTTTAATATTCAGTGAATCGAACTACCTTCCGAGCTATGAGCATGGGGTTCACACACATCCATGAGACAATAGACAACAAGGGTGCTGGTACCCAGGGATCCACGACATTCCTGACAAAGGCTTGGTGAAGAAAAGGAAGGGTAACTGCTTGTGCCTACCTCTCAAAGAATTGTAATTGCGGGTAACTGTTTAATCCTTCACCACATATATGTACATCCTCTTAGCAGGGGCAGAACAGCCATTCTCTTAACTCCCGTACACTTTTTCTCTGCTTCTCTTTACTCTCAGTCTTACCATAGAAACCTTTACATGAACAGAGCACTTCACGTACAACTCGCATCATCTTGGTAGATCTGCCTTGTGCGCTGGAGGTCGGCCTAGCTGTCTACCAAGATGACATCTGACGGTCTTCACGGTACGTACTGTCTTCCACATTCCACGGCTCTTCATTTTTCATGAAAACCATGCAAGCTTCCAGGTATCTGAGACGTTCTCTGCACCCTCCTTGTCACCCACGTCCCTACATTGTCATTAGCAAGCCTAATGCATTGGGAACGATGTTTATGCCTTCCACGATGATGTATGTATGAATCTTCCCTTCATACATAGCAAACCTATGTTCCCGCAACAGCTCTAATACTTCTGTACAGGCCTGAAATTGGGTACACTTCAACCATTTGCCATTGAAGTGTTTTTGCCGCCAACACACCTTTATCATGGGTGACTCGTCTGATGTGCTGGAGATCTTCCTTACTGCCCACCACTGTTGTGGCAGAATGACTCTTGGCATGAACTACATCTCTAACATCTGCTGCAATAGCCTTGCATAGGCCTACACTTGTACCACAATTATCGTTTACGTCCCTTGGCCGCCAATCTACCTTCATCGTGAGTGACCTGTCTGATCTGCTGAAAGTCGGCCTTGTTACCCACCACGATCACATTTGAATGGCCACACCGTTTCACAGCTCTTCATCTTCAGCTTTATCACAAAAACCATGTCTACACCTGTAGGGCATGCATTCGTGTCCCCTTTTTGCCGCCAAACTACCGTCGTCGTGGATGACTCGTCTGATGTGCTAGAGATCTCCCCATTGCCCACCACGACGATGACAGAAAAACTCTTGCCATGAACTACACATCTAACATCTGCTGCAACAACCTTAAATATTCTTGTGCCACAATTAACATTTTTGTCCCTTTGCTACAAACCTACCTTCGTCGTGAGTGACCTGTCTGACGTGCTGGAGGTCTGCCTTGTTGCCCACCACGATGATGGGCACGTGACCCGCCTTCTTGGCCTCCTCGACCTTGCGTCTGACCTCGTGCAGCGTGTCGAAGCTGCGTCTGGAGGTGACGGAGTAGACCAGCATGAAGCCGTCCGCCCATCGCAGCACGTCATCCCGGGCACCGTCGTCCTCGTTCTGTGTGCAGATGGACGTGGAGGAATAGAGATGAACGCACAGAGACGAGTGATAAGTGAGTGGGTGAATAAAAGGAAGCATGGATGGATTAATGGATGGATGGATGGATGGATGGATGGATGGATGGATGGATGGATGGATGGATGGATGGGTGGGTGGATGGATGGATGGATGGATGGATGGATGGATGGGTGGACGCAAGGATGGACGCAATGATGGACGGGATGGTTGGATGAGTGGATGGGTGGGTAGATAGATGTGGTGACAATTGATAAACAATAGACTGTTCATCACTTTGGTTAATAAGCTTACTGCTTGTTAAAACAGTCATTGCAAGCTGGCACCAAAATACATCCCAATAGTTAATTCAAATTTAAGCAAATTTTATGCCAATGTAGTGATAGCATGTACGCTTTTTACTGTGGTCATCTCAGTCACTGTGCTTTATTTTCAGGCTCAGAGAAGATTATTGCATAATGAAATAAATCCGTATGGTCATAATTACAAACTATTTAGTCCTCGCTCTTCCAGCTTTCATTCATTGCCAGACTACAAACCCACCGAGGATCTTGTGTCTAGAAGCTCGAAGGCAACAGTCTCGCCGTCTATGCAGGTCGTGCATTTGTACTTGGACTCTGAAAATAAAAACATGGCAGACATAGGTTGTAGAGACTCATTTGAGCACGCTCACTACACATGCATGTGCATCATGGCGTGCCTCTTTGCAATGCGCTGGAAAGAGAGAAACACAACGACAGCGCCTGTTTGCTCAGTGAAGCAACGGTGGGATAAAACCCTGACGAAAGACTAAATCTGCAACGCTCCATTAACATTAAACACAGGGTTTATTTATTCCTCGGTAAAATAGCATGATCTTTACCGGCCATGAGAATCTTGCGGTTTCGTTTTTAAATGCGTCTTATAATCTTAAGGCTTCCAAGGAGAGACCAGGCAGTGGAAATTGATTATTTGGGCTTGGAAGGTCGATTTTGAGATTTTTGCTTTTTTGCACTCTTTGAACCCTCAACAATGCCAATCTAATGAGGTTTAGCTTGAAAATAGCTTCTCTCTATGAAAAAAAAATCACGAAAACCGAGGACTTCTGCAGTGAAAAAACCCACTCCAAAATGTTTGTCGGATGATTTCTCAAAATCTGATTTCCCAAACAGTGGCGTCATTGCAATATTTGTTTTAAGATTTGTATTTGTGTTGGGCTGTCCCTTTTTGGGGGGTTCTGTAGAGAAATGAATTCTTTGTAATGTAACAGAAGATCTTTGTTGTGAGATTAGTAGTGATTTGTGTATTTGCTGAGGAATGTAGAAAATATGAAGGCTTCCTTATAACAAAACGTACGATTTTAACTACTGTTGATAACTTTTTTGGTGATCAAGATCGTCAAAACTTTGTTCTGTCACTTCATGAAGAATGTGATAATGTTAAAAAATAAACTTTCTTGCAAGTCTGTATGCATTTTCTTTATTTCTAATTCACTTTTGAAAGAAATATTAAAATCGTGACGTTTTCGTCAAATTATCTTCATTAATGAAAGAATTACACAAACTAAAGCCTCTTTTTGAACATTTATCATATATTCTGACTGAAATGAATCAATAAGTGTCATCAAAACCTGAAGAAGAAGATTTTGTGTGGAAGTAAATGCCAAGTCATTCTGTGAACCCGAGTCAGTATTGATTTTCGCCAGTAGGCAAATTCTCTAGTGAACTAGAATGCTGCTAAGTATCGCCGTCTCCACCCAGCAAATGTTAGCTCCCCTGAATCGGTTGAATGGAAAACGACCGTCAAGGGAGGTAAATCTTATATTTGCCAAACGAGACTCGAATTGTATCCCCCTGTACAGGCAGGATTAACTGTTCCTGTTGACGCATCGGCTGACTGCACATTGCTCAGACAGAAGCAGTCACAGATTAATCCAGCAAAAAAGAGAGAAAAAATTAAACAAAAACAAAGCAACCGTCGCCGTTGATGAGACACGTGGAGTCAGAGAATAGAATAACTTAACCAAACAGTTATTTTTTAAAAAGCAATTCTTCGCTCCCAGTTTAGGGTCAGGAAAGACGAGCAGCAAGGACGCCAGGAATGCGCGACAGCAATTAAATTGCTCAAACCAAACAAGCCCGAAGCGTCTCTGGCTGTGATCCCTCCTAGATGCCTGCCTGGCTTTGCTGGAGGCGCGTTGGAAGACCGCCAGCAGTGCAACAAGGAGCGAAGCTTTCCCAGAGGGTAGGAGAACCCTCCGTAGCACCTCGACAGCCTTGTGATAGTCAGG
>JAWQFJ010023019.1:0-12500 GCA_034096865.1 Theodoxus fluviatilis | reverse complement strand
CGTCTACGATTGGCTCGATAGCAAGCAAAGAATGAAACTGCCCATTCGGCGAGATCTACGTAGATCTACCGAGATCTTCGCATTTTGAAACCCGCCCCTGGTGTATATTCTAAACAAGTTTGAAGGGTTGGGGAGTTGGGAAGGAGTAGAGACTACTACACGCAGTGGCCGCTCTCCATTCCTGGAGTGACGCGCCGTTTTGTCCTGATTGGCTGGCAGGCTGCACGGATGCCCGGATGAGCCCTTTGTGTACTAGGGCGCGTTTGTTAGGCGCAGAATCTCGAGATTCGCCCTCGATGGCTAGTCGAGGAAGAGCGAGACGCTCCTACAGCTAAAAAAACAAACGGCCAATCATCAACTGGCAAGGCGAAAGTCCAAGACAACATGGCTGCGTCCCGGCGCCAGAGTCGGTGAAGAAGTTGCCGATAGACGAAATAACTGACGATACATATATCACATAAGTTTTTCACCTGATAGAACACACCATGGTGTCATATCGAATGGCACGGGAACTTTTTCAACGGAAACAAAAAGCAACCCGGGTTCAACTGTAGACAATGTTGTCGAAAATGTTATGCCTCGATTCATTTCGATCAATTCAAGGGACATAATTCATGAAACGTACGTGTACGTTGTTGCGTGTTAGCAAGCGCTAAAAATGTTTTCTGCGGTGTATGTCCAGAAATAACCTATACACCTACTCCTCTAAATATACAAATGAACACTCGAACAGCAAATACATCCGTTTTCGTACATTTTTCCATTCTCGGACCCTGAGAAGCACATTACAGGCACTACCGTCTATCGGTGGCATCCAAATTGGCATGGTCTCCGCCATTTTTGTACATCCAGGCCTTTGCAGCGGGACGCAGAGCTCCGGACCTCCCTCGGCCTCCCTCCTTCATGGCGAGTGCCTTCTTATGAGCGAGGAACATAGGCAACGCCTAGCCCTCGCGATTCCTTCGAGATTTTGCGCATAACAAACGGGCCTAAAGACCTCCAAGCTAATGGCTGCCATAGGCTAGCTGCCTAATGTGCAGGGTGGTAAAAATGAGGGGTGTAAGTAAACCTCGGCCGGGGGGTGGGGGAGAGGGGTGTGTTATGAACCGAATGTGGTGTATGGTGTGTGCAGGTGATTTCGTTTTTGGTTGTGATTACTTTTAGCATGAGTTGGTGACGTGAAGTCTGAGCGGATGATCTGATTGACTGTATATTTGTCGAATGAAAGCGGTGTGCGACACTCGAGCGAATGAACCCCAGGAAGACGGGTGAGTGTAGATTTTATCCGCTGTCATTTTATAATGTAAATATCGCGTACGTGTGATGATGAGTGACAGTGAGTTAGTTTGTATTGTTTTCAGGGTTCTTCCTGGTGAACGAGTCCAGTAATCCCGAACTGAGACTCCGGGCTCTCCTGGCGGGGGCCGGTGTGGAGACTGTCGGCGGGCGCCGCTTGGTCATCTTTCGAGCGTGTCAGGGGGGGGGGGGGGGGGGGGCGCTATGTTAGCGCCTTGTGCATTGATGTTGGCCGAGGCTGCTTGAGTGTATGCTGTAATGCTATTGTGTTAAATACACCTCATTTATATATCTATGCTGGTGTTTGTGTCTTTTCTTTTTATTTTCCATTGTGCGGGCTAGGCTAACCCTAGGCCCAGTTAGCCGGTCCGTAACAGGGTGGGAGCAGGTAAAGGAGGTGACGGGGATGGTTGTGGCAGGGAATGTGGGGGTGGTTGAGGCAGGGAATGTGGGGGTAAGGTGACGGGGATGGTTGAGGCAGGGAATGTGGGGGTGGTTGAGGCAGGGAATGTGGGGGTAAGGTGACGGGGATGGTTGTGGCACGGAATGTGGGGGTAAGGTGACGGGGATGGTTGTGGCAGGGAATGTGGGGGTAAGGTGACGGGGATGGTTGTGGCACGGAATGTGGGGGTAAGGTGACGGGGATGGTTGTGGCAGGGAATGTGGGGGTAAGGTGACGGGGATGGTTGTGGCACGGAATGTGGGGGTAAGGTGACGGGGATGGTTGAGGCAGGGAATGTGGGGGTAAGGTGACGGGGATGGTTGTGGCAGGGAATGTTAGGGTAAGGTGACGGGGATGGTTGTGGCACGGAATGTGGGGGTAAGGTGACGGGGATGGTTGTGGCACGGAATGTGGGGGTAAGGTGACGGGGATGGTTGTGGCACGGAATGTGGGGGTAAGGTGACGGGGATGGTTGTGGCAGGGAATGTGGGGGTAAGGTGACGGGGATGGTTGTGGCACGGAATGTGGGGGTAAGGTGACGGGGATGGTTGAGGCAGGGAATGTGGGGGTAAGGTGACGGGGATGGTTGTGGCAGGGAATGTGAGGGTAAGGTGACGGGGATGGTTGTGGCACGGAATGTGGGGGTAAGGTGACGGGGATGGTTGTGGCAGGGAATGTGGGGGTAAGGTGACGGGGATGGTTGTGGCAGGGAATGTGAGGGTAAGGTGACGGGGATGGTTGTGGCACGGAATGTGGGGGTAAGGTGACGGGGATGGTTGTGGCACGGAATGTGGGGGTAAGGTGACGGGGATGGTTGTGACACGGAATGTGGGGGTAAGGTGACGGGGATGGTTGTGGCAGGGAATGTGGGGGTAAGGTGACGGGGATGGTTGAGGCAGGGAATGTGAGGGTAAGGTGACGGGGATGGTTGTGGCAGGGAATGTGGGGGTAAGGTGACGGGGATGGTTGAGGCAGGGAATGTGAGGGTAAGGTGACGGGGATGGTTGTGGCACGGAATGTGAGGGTAAGGTGACGGGGATGGTTGAGACAGGGAATGTGAGGGTAAGGTGACGGGGATGGTTGTGGCAGGGAATGTGAGGGTAAGGTGACGGGGATGGTTGAGACAGGGAATGTGGGGGTAAGGTGACGGGGATGGTTGTGGCAGGGAATGTGGGGGTAAGGTGACGGGGATGGTTGTGGCAGGGAATGTGAGGGTAAGGTGACGGGGATGGTTGAGGCAGGGAATGTGGGGGTAAGGTGACGGGAACGGTTGTGGCAGGGAATGTGAGGGTAAGGTGACGGGGATGGTTGTGGCACGGAATGTGGGGGTAAGGTGACGGGGATGGTTGTGGCACGGAATGTGGGGGTAAGGTGACGGGGATGGCTGAGGCAGGGAATGTGGGGGTAAGGTGACGGGGATGGTTGTGGCAGGGAATGTGGGGGTAAGGTGACGGGGATGGTTGTGGCACGGAATGTGGGGGTAAGGTGACGGAGACGGTTGTGGCAGGGAATGTGGGGGTAAGGTGACGGGGATGGTTGTGGCAGGGAATGTGGGGGTAAGGTGACGGGGATGGTTGTGGCAGGGAATGTGGGAGTAAGGTGACGGGGATGGTTGTGGCAGGGAATGTGGGGGTAAGAGGAATCTAAGCACTGGAATGAGGAAACGGCCCTCCTCAGGGCTTCTCCCCAGGTCCTTCGGATGAGACCTTCATAAACCGAGGCCTAGTGTGTGATACGCATTCACAAAACATCAAAATCGCGCACTATAAAGATCCTGACACTCATGTCCTCGACGGGTGAGTGCCGGCCACAGATAAAATACCCAGCATGCAAAAAAAAGTGTAGCAGTTTCACCAGTATGTTGGTGTTGGCTACCTTAAGAACCTAAGAAGAAGGAGACATTACGATGGGGCGTTCAAAAGGCTTCACGGCCTACATCTAGCCTCTCAACTACTACTACTACTACTACTAGAGGCTCTGGGGCATAATTCTCAGTGATCTCACTACACATGTATAATGTTACAATAAAGTGATATTAAAACAGACGGTCGGATAGACAGTCAGTCAATGAAACAAGCAGACAAGCCACCCCAGACTCCAATATCTTTTTTTCACTGAAAATCATGCTATCCCGAAAATGCTTGAAATAAAACATCATAAGTATTATCTTGAAAATGATCGTAATTATACATACATGTGTTCTGAGTTTTCCTGTGATACTTTTGTTTCTGTGACTATTGTTATTGGTAAAATGACACTGTCGTGGCTTGTATGCCATAGGCTATTCCGCTGAATTAGACGGGCAGATATGTGAAATTCATACACTTTTCATTAACAATGTAACGACATTGCGGTTTCAACACATCGATTTTTTGTAATTGAACAAGAGAGAGAGATAGAATGAAAGAGTGTGTGTAAGCCCTCCGCAAGATCGTGAACATCAGCTGGGAAGATAAGAGTGACCAACCAGGAGGTACTCCGACGTGCCAGACATTGAGGCCTCGATCATGCTGGTCCAGATGAGGTGGACTGGCCATATGAGGATTGACGACGGACACCAGCCAAATTGATGCAATACTGTCTCACGGCACATGTAGGCAAGACGGTCCAACCAGACGCTACAAGGACACACTCAAGAACACACTCAAGGACACACTCAAGGACACACTCAAGGACACACTCAAGAACACACTCAAGGACACACTCAAGAACACACTCAAGAACACACTCAAGGACACACTCAAGGACACACTCAAGGACACACTCAAGGACACACTCAAGGACACACTCAAGGACACACTCAAGGACACATTCAAGGACACACTCAAGGACACACTCAAGGACACACTCAAGGACACACTCAAGGACACACTCAAGGACACACTCAAGGACACACTCAAGGACACACTCAAGGACACACTCAAGAACACACTCAAGGACACACTCAAGGACACACTCAAGGACACACTCAAGAACACCATGCGGTCCTGCAGCATTCCTGTCGTCGGTTGGAAAGCCTTGACTGCCGACCGCAACACTTGAAGGCAGCTCACCCACAAAACTCAAAAGCACCAAGTTGTTAGAAGTGGAGCGTGTGGCCAGCGTCGATAGGAAACACCAGGCCAAAAAACGACTGTGCCAAATCATGCTGCTGCTGCCGTAGCCTGCCCTGTAATGGGGAAATAGGTTTTCGGAAGTATCTCACCTGAGAGAGACTTGATTTTTGCTGGTGCTTTGAGGGTGAGGTTGGTAGTCCAAAGACTATATATAGATTGAAGTGGAGGGTGAGTGGGAGTTGAGTTCTGCCCCAGGGTGATGAGCGGTGTTCGCTCTGAGGTATGAGTTGTGGTGAGTAGAAATGATCGTGACTTGGTTGTGATAATATGGTTAAATAAGAGAGCGCAAGAAGACAGAATAGATCGGTTCCCACACAGCAGAGAAGAGAGAGAGAGAGATAGAGAGATAGAGAGAGAGATAGAGAGAGAGAGATAGAGAGAGAGAAGCAGACGAATAGAAGAGCACAGAAGAGAGAAACGGACAGTCGGCTAGGCAGACGTGCCTACTGAGTGAGGGAGAGAACAGACAGAGAGAGAGATGGAAGGTTGGTCGAAGTAGTTCTGTTATGTCAAGGGCTGACCTACGTTTTATTAGTTTTGGGAGCAGGTTGACCGTAATTTTACTTGTGTTTATAATTCTCTATTACCATTTTATCAGTGATTCCACTTGTAGTAAATTTTCTTTTCCACATCTGATTATGGGAAGTAATGATTTATATTGATTGATTAAAAAATATTGTATTTACCAGGGACCGTTTTTATCTAAGTTTATTGAAATCCCCGTAACATGCCCTGTGTGTGGACACCCCTGCACATCAGAGTTCGGCCTGCGGTTCCACAGAAGACGACACTGACGTCATCTTTGCTTCGCGAAGGACTTCAGTGAAGATGGTATTAGAATGTGCATGTGTATGTGTGTGTGTCAGAGAGAGAGAGAGAGAGAGAGAGAGAGAGAGAGAGAGAGAGAGAGAGAGAGAGAGAGAACTGAACTGAACAGAACTGAACAAGTTTAATGTGTAGGCCACCGGCCTATTACATGGGCGAGAAAAACGCGAACAGAGCACAAGTATGTACAAGAAGTACATCAAAAACTGGCAACCAGTTTAGGAATCGCGCACGGGTGAATAGTCTCTATCAATGAGAAAGTTCACGTTCTCCGTGCAGCCCGTGTGGGCTGTTGTCGCGTCGGCGGCGTCCTGCTCGTTTCTGGGTTCTTTCGCTGGCAGCATCCCTGTCACGCTGGCGAACAGCTGATCGCAGACGAAGCGTAGATTGGGTCAGCCTTGGAGCTCCTGTCGGGGACGAAAGGCAGGTCTTGTAGTGGGACGCTCCACGATCCCTCGGACGAAAGGCAGAGGTCGACGGTAGAGGCGGAGTTAGATCTGACACAGCACAAGGGTGACAAGCCTCGGCAACTCCACTTCCCAGTGCACTCATTTGCTCCAGCAAGGCACGAGAAATGCCCTCAGAAACCTTGCTCATCACGTTTTGAAAGTCTTCCACTGTTGCTTCATTGCTACGAGGTGGTTTTGCAGCACCGTGAGGGTCATTTTGAAGTGTTGGCATTTCTGTGGCAAGTGGTTCCTTGTTCGGAACTGAGGCAGCTTTTTCCTCATGGTGGTTGACAGAGTTCGAGGGGTCAGAGGTCACGGATGACACGGTGACGCATTCCGCCGGCACATGGGAGCGAGGATTTCGTGCAGGGACAGGGTCGGTAACAGTTTTTACGACATTGAATTCAGATTGATTTTGAATCGACAAAGCATTAGCATGGTTCTGCTCACCCTTCTGACGATGTTTTTCTGCTCGGTGTTGGTCCCTACGTCTCTGTGCTGGTGGTTTCCTTCTCCAAAATCCGCGCCGTTCACTCGTGAGTAATGGCTGACCGTCGTGCTGCCTGAACCTCAACACAACAACGACGTTTCCAGGCTCACCGCCTACTTTCCAACTAGAGGGTTCCTCCGTTGCTAGCAGGGATGTCAGCAGTGCCTCCAGGGCAGCTGGAAGTCCAGCGACTGGCATGATGCTAACTATAATTACGCAATACTGTAAACTGGCCGGAGCGAGGGAAAGACGTCCTACCGGCGCGAGCGCAAACGTGTTGAGGTTTTTTGTTTTTGTTTGTGACATATTGAATTGGTGCTTGTATACACATTATCTATCCAGGTAATATCTACACACATGTATATACACAACTTTCAGACAATGTTATATACAGACATGATGTAGAAATTTAGTGTTACATATTTGCTAAGTCTAAAACTTCCTCAACCTCTTGGCTTCGTAGTTTGAGAGCATAAAATATATACATTACAACATCTCTCGTCTTTGTGGTATCATTATTTTTTGGAAGATTTTCCAGCTTTATATAACTACTCCCTACTGTGTGTTTCGATATATTTCTCTCGAAGATCATTGTAGTTATTGCAACGAAACATGAAGTGTTCTTCATTTTCTATTTTATTATTACATAATGGACAAAGGTTATTCAAATTATAATCTGCCTGATATCGCTTTTTTATTTTTAAGTCACACAGTCCTAATCTGAATTCAATTAAGACGTTTATGAACTTTTTGATAGTGACATCATTCAAATAACGTTCACATTCTAGTCTACTTTTGTATTAACAATACATCAAGAATCGTTCGCTACTGTTCAACGTGAAAAAAAAAGTCCTGGCAGAAGCAATTTCTTAGTCTTTGTCAAAGAGTTTTCAGGATGACTTTCTCACTTACAGTACCACAATTTTTTCCGAACATATGCAAAGCCAGTTTTCGACAGTATTATTTGACCATTTTTGTCTGCATGTTGCAGAAGTCATCATGAGATATCCTAGCTTTGGTAGCCTGTCTACTGGCATTTTGCATAATCTTAACCAGTATTTTACAGTTCTAATAGCATCATGTATAAATAAAGAGTGTCTCCTTGTCTCTCCATGTACCATAGTGTTGGGAGATCTTGCGTCTGCAACCAGGAATCGCTTACAGGCAAACATATGTGCTTTTTCTACACTATCATGGCTCTTGAACCCCAGAGTTCTGAACCGTAAAGTGAGGACGGTAGTATTTGAGCATCGAATAGTTTAAAGAATACATATGTGTTCAGGCTACGAATACGCCACATAGTTTTCAAAAAGTGTATAGTTTTCTTCTTAGCTTTGACATCCTTACTTTCGAGAGCTTTACTAATGGACAGTCTTGCCGTGAAGACAAACCCCAAATATGTGTAAGAGGTCACCACCTCCAGTGCTCTCTTGTTGAGCCTCCACCTTTCACCTTTTGCCAGATGACCTCCTCGCCGGAAAATCATTACCTTGGTTTTGTATATTTTAATTGTTCAGCCAAGTGCTCTGGACGCCTCCTACAGATTGTCAATTTGGCACTGTAGTCCGGATGGAGTGGTTGACAAGAGCACTATGTCATCCGCGAACAGCAGGGAGTAGATCTCTGGCCTACCAGGTAACATATGTATCCCATGTTTTTTGTGTTCGCGTACATAATCAGCCTCTTTCGAGATGTACAGTGAAAATATTGTCGAGCTCTCAGTTACGCCTTGCCTTACGCCGACTGGACATTTGAATAACTCTGAAAACATCGAGCCCCACCTGAAACATGCTTGTGCATTTGCATACATGGCTTTGATCATGTTAATGCATTTGGTCGATACTCCTTCCTCGAGGATCTGCCAAAGTAGTGTATGATTTACAGAGTAAAACGCTTTTTTGTAGTCAACAAAAACAGAATAAAGCTTTCCTCTCCCACCACTATCAACATGTCTGACCGCTATGGAATAAAGTGTAAAAATGTGATCTATCGTTGAGTGGCCCCATCGGAATCCCGCTTGTTCTGTACCAAATTTATTGTTCCCTTCTGCCCATTTCTGGAGACGCCTGGTTAAAATAGAGGAGAAAACTTTGCTCATTGTGCAAAGAAAGGATATACCTCTCTAGTTTTGGGGTTCTAGATTGTCCCCTGCTTTGAAGATAGATATCATCAACATTGCTTGGCTCCAGTTTTTAGGAAAATACTGTTTCTCATACATAGAACGGAATGGCTTGAAGAGGAAGGGTAGCATTTGACTGTAAGCTATTTTGAGGTAGTCTCCAGGTATTTCATTTAACCCTGGTGCCTTTTTGGTACTGAGATTTCTTATTCCAATATAAACCTTTTCTCTCGTACTTTCGGCATCAAGTTCCTCAATGACTACTTTTTTATTTTGTGTTATATCAGAGGAAGTCACCATAGTAGGTTTTGTCACTTGTTGAAATAGGTTTTGGAAGTAGTTCCTCCACATTTCTAGTGCAATTGCAGGCTGCGACTCTCTATTGAAGGTAAGCTGGTGAATTGTTAACCAGAACGAATGAGAGTTGTTTTTATTTTTGATTAGCGACTGATTTGTTCTTAGTTGAAATTCTATTTTCTTTTCTCTAATTGTCTTTTTGTATTCATTTCTGAGTTGAATGTCCGTTTGATTAATTGTATATCTGTACATGTATAGAGCTCTTTTGTTTGCTGTCTTTGCTTCTTTGCAGTCTATGTCATACCATTCGGCACCAGGCTGAATATTAGAGGAATGGGATTTTATGGTGCGCCGCATGCATTCTGCCTTAGATACCATTTCTTGCGTAGCAACTTGCAGAGCTACTTCTACATCAGTATCTATCGTACTATAAACTGTTTTTATCTTGAGCTGAAATTCTGGTGTATTTAGTTCGCTTATGAGCTCTTTAACTTTGTCCTCATCCCAAAATTATTCTGGTTGTTGTTTCTGGATAGACATGTTTAGGTCTATTTTGCTTTGTACCTAACATAATTTCTATCGGCATATGGTCGGAAATAATTTGGCTGCCTACTTTAAAAGAAACCTCGTGATAAAATATGTCTAGACATACCAGGCAGTAATCAATAACGCTTTCTCCATGCTGTGACAGATAGGTAAACTTTCCCTCTTTGTTGCTCGTTCCGTTTCCAGTTAAAATGAACAGATTAAAATTTTTACACAGATTAATAAGGATTTCACCAAATTTGTTTTCTATTCTATCTTGTAGCGTCGGTATAATTATGCTTTTATGGATAATTTGTTTATGGTGCATATTTATTCCTGAAACAGTATCCCTTTCATCATCATCACCATCATCTTTGTTTACATTCCAGTTTCTTGTCCTGGCATTGAGGTCACCACAAATGAATATGTCAGCATCTGGAAACATTTCTTGTGTACGTAAAAGTTCATATTCCAACATTATGATATTGCACTATATTTTTTCCAATGTAATAGGGAGAGTCTATTGGGGGTATGTACATGCAGAACAAGATAAAATATTTCTGACCATAGTTTACAAATCTAAGTATTGCCAAATTATATATTTCACTTTGGATTTGTGAAACTATATGAGTACTGCTGACACTCGACTCCTCCGCCAAGGTCGCTTCAAGCGCAGAACTCATGGCTTTCGCTCTTTCTCATACTATGGCCCTCAACTGTGGAATTCTCTCCCTCACAATATCCGACATTCTACCTCCATCTCTTCCTTCAAATCCAACCTCAAAACCTACCTTTTTCAGCAATATTACTTGTGAATTTGTTAGAATCCTGCTGCACCCCCCCCCTCCTCTACCCCCACGTACATCTTGACATCTGTGTAAATATTTGTATAGTATATTGTCAGTCTGACTGTGTACATCTGAATGCATGTGTTTGACTATGACTGGATGACTAAATGTATAGACTCTGTGTTGTATGTTTATTTTTGTATATATATAGGTATATATGTATGTATATATGTTACGCGCTTAGAACCTCGGGAAAGGCGCTTTATAAGTATAATAAATTATTATTATTATTATTATTATTATTACTGTTTTTTTTCCACTGCTACTAGTATGCCACCAGACCTTCTTCCATGGTGTGATAATTTCTTAGCTGGGACATGAAAAACGAGATGCTGATTAAAGTGGGCGGAAAAGTCAAAAGTATATGCAGTAAATGTTTCTATCAGACAGCATACATCAAAAGGTAAAATATATTGAAGGAACTCTGGTTCACTCAGTATGGAGACGAACCCTTCTATGTTCAGCACACAATGCGAATGTTTTTTTAAACAGTTCCTGATACAGACTGTTCTTGAGCACATATGGTTGTCTCACCTACTTCTTGGTCTATGTCGATACTTGGGACAGATCATCGACTTGGTAGTCATGTTGAAGAGGGGGGAGCACCGGTTACTGCAGCATGAGAAGTGTGTCGTCCTTGATTTGTGTGGCGTAGTCTGCCACGCCAAAGTTCATTTGTCTGTGATGGAGAGGACTTCTTCCTCCGATTCTTGTCCTTTCCTGCTTCAGAGTCTTCAAGGACAAAGGTCTCGACTTCACGGGAACAACTGCTTGATCTCTCATCCGTGTTTCTTTGTACTGTCACTGAGTTGTTTTCAAGTTGTTGCTCATTGGCTATGTCGTTGCATGTATCCACTATGTCTGGTCTAAATTTACTTCTTTTTCTGTTCCAGTCAGCCGGTCGAGGGTGGAGTGTTGCACTTTGTCTCGGCTGTTTCTCTTGTCTGTTATACCCTGGCTAGGGCACGCACTCTGACTGTTGCTTATGGAAGATGGTTTATCAGGATTGCTTGATCTGGATTTCGCTTCCCTGTTTGTTACAGTCTGTGTTGTCGTTGGCACTTTTGAGATGTCATGTGACATTGCACTGTTCCTTCTGTGGTTATTGTCTTCATACAAAGTTTTGGAGTGTTGATATCTTCGTTGAGGTGTGGTCTGGGATTGAGATCCCTCAGTTTATTGTATTCCCTTTGATTTAGGCCATGACATCGAGATGGACTCTCTAATTGGTGATTAGAACGATCCTGTCTGTTTGCTTGACTGCCACTGTCTCTGCAAAGTTCTTCATTCGTCATGATAGTAATTAGGTTTCCGTTTGTTCTCGGATGTTTCTTTTTCATGTAATGTTTGGAAGTGTAACCATAGTGTTGATTTGTATCAGTTGATCTTGGAATGTAATAATCAGTTGTTTTATTGATTTTGATTTCTTCTATGATTTCTTCGTTCTGTATTGTTCTTGTAGGCTGCGTCATTAGTTTGTTGGCGTTGTTCATGGTAATAATGGACGATTACCCGGTGGTATCGCTCAGTTGATTTCACTGAAGCCACATGCTTCCTTGACACAACATCTCCAGATATTCATATCCGATTCTGTCTCAGAAAATCGCGACCCTGTTGAAGCACCATCAGTTTATCTGTTAGAGAAAGAAAAGTCACCAGTATAGGTCGACAATCATTATGCTGCCTATTTTGTCTCTTTCCAATCCTCTTTACAAATGCAATGTCTCTTTGTCCATTCTGCCTGTGGGAGTGCTTCTTGTACATGATTTATTACTTTTTGCACACAGTTCCAGTATGATTCGTTTACTTCCTCGGGGACACCAAACATGCGTATACTGTTTCTCTCCATTGCCTTCTCCAAGAAATCATTTGCATCTCTCATCATGGTGAGGCGGTTTTGCATGTCTTGAAACTGTACCTTTAAATAGTCGTCATTTTGTTATTCTCTGTTTCTTTCGCTAAGCTCGTTGCAATAAATCTGATATTTAGTCTCCATGTATTGGACACTTACCCACAACTGTCTATTTTGGTGACTAAACCACTGGATATGTGTTGTCATGTTCACTATTTCTTTTTGAAGAATGTCAGTTTTC
>JAWQFJ010023018.1:0-11989 GCA_034096865.1 Theodoxus fluviatilis | reverse complement strand
AATCACACCAAGCTCACTAAGAACTGCCTGAAATACAAGCAGCACGTCAAAGTGCGCTAGCGGAGGAAGTCGGCTACGCTGGACAGCTGCTACAGCACGATACGCAAAGCTTACCGCGCCATCCCTCGCCCCCCTCTCGGCCGCTCCGACCCACGCCATGATTCAGCTGCATCCCATCCTACCGCCAGAAGCTGCAGTCAGCCAATCCCCAGCGCCAGGTGAGAACAGTTAAGCGCTGGAACAAGTACTCCATACAGCTCGCAGCTCCAGGGCTGCCTGGAGTGCACAGACTGGGACGCGCTCAACCTGCACCTGCGCAGACATCCAGCGAGCGCACAGACGTCGTCACGTCGTACGTCAGCTTCTGTGAGGATTTCTGGTATCCCCACCAGGCCAAGTTAAAACGTGGCCCTAACGACAAACCCTGGTTTTCCGGCAGCCTTAAGGGCGTTGGTGAAGGCTAAGGAGGAAGCCCACAGCAAGCGGTGACGTGGCGGCCTACAAGCGCGCCAAGTAACGACCTCGAGAAGGCGATCCGCAGGGCCAAGTGGAGCTACAGACAGAAGCTGGAGGGCTCAGTTCCAGTCAGGCAACGCGCGAGCGGTGTGGCAGGGCCTGCGATTCCTGTCACCTAACTTCCAAGAAGAATGGGCTACTTGCGCTGACGCCAGTGACAAGCAGTCTACCCGACAAGCTTCAACGAGTTCTATGCTCGTTTTGATCGCAAGAACACTGCTCCTGTCACGGTCCACGCCCCCTGACGCCCGGCCTCCCCTCTCCCCCTCTCGCCTATTCATTGTAGAGGAGTCGGCGGTGAGGAAACTGTGCAAGAAACAGAACAGCAGGAAGGCGGCTTGGTCCCGGACGGAGTGTCGCTCCTACAACGATCAAACACTGCTCCAGAGCAGCTTGCCCCGGTCTTCACGCAGATCTTCAACTCCTCCCTGTGAACAGTCTGTCGTCCCCTCTGGCTTCAAGCGCTCCACCATCATTCCCGTCACCAAGCAAGGAGCAATGGTGGCGTCCCCTCAACGACTACCGCCCGCGTCGCCCTGACTTCGGTGGTCGATGAAGGTCTTCGAGAGACTAAGTCCTCTCAAGCATATCCAGTCCGTCCACCACGACAGGATGGACTCGCGGCAGTTTGCATACCGACCAATCGGTCTGTCGACGACGCCCGTCGCGCTGAGCCATACCACTTCGTCCTCCAGCAATCTCGAGTCGCCCAACAACTATGCCCGACTCCTCTTTGTGGACTGACAGCAGCGCTTTTAACACATCGTCCCTCAGAGACTCTTTGACAAGCTGCTGACCCTCGACCTCTCTCCTTCCATCTGTCACTGGGTCCTGGACTTTCTCCTGCGTCGTCCTCCCCAGGCGCGTTAAGATCAGCGACCTCACCTCCCAGACCCTCATCCTGAACACTGGCCCCCCCCCGGGGTGCGTGCTGTCCCCTCTTCTCTACTGCCTCTACACGAACGACTGCGTGTGCCCATCACGAGTCTGTGCAGCTCATCAAGTTCGCGGACGACACGTACAGTCGAAGGTGAGATCTCCAACAGCTTACGAATCCCACTACCGCCGGGAAGTCGACTGCTTGGTGTCGTGGTGTGGTGAGAACAGTCTTGAGCTGAACACCACCAAGACCCAGGAGATGATCGTCGACCTGAGGAAGAATCCCACCCCTATCGTTCCACTGATGATCGGCGGCCAGGCCATTGAGATCGTGGACTGTTTCAAGTTCCTCGGCACGCTCATCTCCTCCGACCTCAGTTGGGGCAACAACATTGACGGCATCCATAAGAGTGCCCAGCAGCGGCTGTACTTCCTGAGGCAGCTCAAGAAGTTTGGACTGTCTCCGGAGATCATGCTCCAGTTATTTACCGTGCTGTGGTGGAAAGTGTTCTTACCTTCTCCATCTGTGTGTGGTTCGGAGGGGCCACTCAACAGCAGAAAGACAAGCTGGAGCGTGTCGTGCACGCTGCTGGCAGGATCATTGGCCGTGATCTGCCCTCCCTAGCCTCTATCTACGCCCAGCGCATAGTGCGCAAGTCCCGTAAGATTGTGGCGGACCCCTCCCACCCTGCTTGTTCCCTCTTCCAGCTCCTTCCCTCTGGCCGTCGTTTCAGGTCCCTCAAAACGCGCACATGCCGTTTTCAGAACTCGTTCTTCCCCACGGCGGTGACGGAGCTCAACGCTGTCCAGAACCTCCCCAGGCAGCTTTGCCGCCGCTGATCCTGTCGGCGGTGCGCACACACTTCTCCACATCTATGACAGTGCCACTTTCTCTTTTGTGCTTCCTCTGGGCTATATGGACTGCTACTGAGTGTGGTTGGGGGTGGGGGGAGGGGTGGGGGAGGGGGTGGGGGTGGGGAAGGGTTGGTCTTCTTGTAGCTTGCACGGTTTTTTTTGTATTGTTCTACTGTATTCTTTTGTGGGGTGACGGGGGGTGGGATGGGGGTGGGGGGTGGGGGGGGTACGTCTTAGTGGTCTTGTCTCTGTTCATATGTATTATTTATTGCCACTTAAAAGGGGGGTGGGTGGGTGGGTGTATCATCTTAGTTTGTTCCTCTTTTGTCAACAGTTCTTAAATAGTAACTTTAACTGTTCATTGTATATTGCCCCATTTACCAGTTAACCCTTTTGGTTTCAGGTGTAGTCTTATCTCTTGTCTGTGTGCAGCTGCGTGTGTGTCGTGAGTGAGGTACATCGGGAAATGTCCATGTTTTTTGCATAAACGGCGTGTTAGGGTGTGTAAGCGATGCGTGTGTTTGGCTTTTTGTTTTGTTTCTTTTAGCCTTCATCACTTAGTTTTCCTCGTGCTCGTTTTTTAAATGATGTCACTTGGCGCAATAAATAAATTACTGTGTACTGTGTGTACTTCTCTGGCCGCTGCCCCTCACCCCCACCACCCCTTCTGGTGACCCCCTAGCTTGGAACGTTGGCTGGGAAAGAGCACCCCTCGGTCAGGCACCAGGGAGCACCAGGGCGGCGCGAGGGACAGGGTGTTTATCTTATCACCAACCTAGGTGATGAAGGAGACTTCCCTGGGAGAGCGGTCCCCTGTGGGAACTAATTTTGACCGCCCACACAGGATGCCAGAACCTCTGGGTCCTCATTTCCAGCATCTCTCTAATTAAGACCCAATAAAGAGCCACTGATGGGCAACCATCACACTGGTATGCTGGCTGGTTGCACGTTTGTATTTGTGTGCTTCTGTGCCTCATCGGGTGCCTGGCTAGCTACCCGTGTGTGCATGTACGTGTGTGCTTGTATGTGTATGTATGCAATTGTGTGTGTGTGTGTGTGTGTGTATGTGTTTGTGTGCGTGTTTTTTCCCATCTATTTTCCTCTGTCTCCATCTAGCCAGTAGCAGTGCTACATTCATATTTTCCCAACTCAAAACAGAAGCTAACGAAGTGGATGGATCAAATGTATGTTTCTCTGTCCGGGTATATGTGTATGTGTGTATCTCACTCTCTCCACCCTTGTGTGCGCGCATGTGTGTATGTTTCTCTATTTGTGTGTGTGTGTGTGTGTGTGTGTGTGTGTGTGTGTGTGTGTGTGTGTATTTGTACATCTTTATGCCTGTATATTCCATCTGACTTAAGTATTCGTTAAAAGTACAAGCTTTGATACTTTTAATTTGAGAAGAAAGTGTGCCATTGTTCTTTTCAAACTCTGTGATATACCTACGAAGACCTGCTCTCAATCATGAAAAGCAGAAAGCGGAAATGTTACGGTCACGTGTGAAGAGGCAGTCGGCTGGCCAAGACCATCCTGCAAGGTACCGTACCAGGTGGGAGAAGGAGAGACAGGCAGAGAAAGAGGTGGGAGGACAACATCAAAGAGTGGACAGGCTTGACCTTTGCTGACTCTTAGCGAGCCACAGAGGATAGAGATCGATGGAGGAAGATTGTCCGAAAGTCATCAGTGGTGCCTCATCAACCCATCTCAGGGTTAAGAGACTGCATAAACTGAACTGAACTGATCTATCTACTGCGTGCAGTCAACTGTTTATGCTAATTTTCTCATACACCTATGTAATCTCTTCATGAGGCTGCCTTCCTTTGTTATTAGTCCTACATGAATCACACACCTTTACATTTGACAGTGCAGCCCACTACAGTACACTAATACTGTCACGTCAAGGGAAAACCCAGCCAGCTTTTTATAGCCGATGTAATTTCTGCCACCCGTCAGCCAATCAGAGGCGTTGACGCTCACGTCGTCTGCTTCAGTAGGGCCGTGCCGAAGCAGTGCGATCTAACGCTAACTTGGACCGGTTGCTTGGGTTTTGATCGCCAAGTAGCGATGGTGTGGGTTGTAGCGACTCGTCTGGATGGAACAGGATATATTTTAAGCGTCTCTCGATCTTTTTCAACCTTCGACGTGCATTTCGATGTTTACCCTCGCTCCCATCAAAGATTATAGGTTACACAGATAGCTTATGCCGAGCTTTTGCTCTTCAAAGTTACAAGACGCCAAACCTAGCGGCGAGAGTAGGGGTGAATCAAGGAAAGTGTACTCACACCGCTTAGTGACAAGACGGCGAAGAAAGCTGCCTGCTGATTGGAGGATTCTATTCAGAGAACCAATCAGAGGACTGCTTTCGTGTAGATATTGCGTAGATGTCTACGCTTTAGACAACTCAATGGCGGCAGCTCTCTCCAGTTCGCGCAGAAAAAGCTTTATTTTGTGATACTAGAAACCCATCCGAAGAAAATGTAAGCCATGAACAGCATTAATTTATCAAAGCTGTATGTTGAATGCATCAAAAGGTATTGAAAGGTCCTACTTTTTAACAATCGAAATGCAGGTCACAGGGCAACGCTTGATCGTAAATCTAATTCTTTGCGGAAGCGGTAACTGAATTCACGTAATCGAATGATTTTCTGGCCGCAAATCACCTTCTTGACAGGTATGTATTGCTTTGCATTTCCAAAAGATATTCCACAGGGGTGTATACGTTGATAAACAAGCTTGCATTCTTAGATAATAATGAAAAATAGATCGTTCCCATTCAAACCCATACCATGTAGATCTAGGTCGAGTTGGATTTCACAACGCCTGCTACAAAAAAAGCCAAAACACCCCCGTTATTGCAGCAAATCATTTTATTACACATTACACAGTAAATTTATTCACAAACATGATCGGAACGCATCAGAAACCGTCGATAAACAGGAAGTTTTACATGTCGCTAAGAGGTGTGATTACCTTTCCTTGATTCACCAATAGCTCTAGCCGCTTGGGGCACAACGTGTCTCGATCCTCACGACAATGAGCTTATGAACTATCTTTGTGTAACCTATAATCTTTGCTCCCATTGAGGCAGTACCGACCTTTCCATTTCTGCCAGCCGTCAGCCAATCAGAGGCGTTGAGCTCACGACGCCTGCTGCAATACTGCCGCGCCGAAGCAATGCGAAGAAACGTAAAATGAGACTGATTTTTCGGGTTTTAATCACCAAATAGCGATGATGTATGTTTGGATGGAACAGAAGAGAGTTTAAGCGCTCTCTCGATGTTTTTTCGACGTTCGACGTGTATTTCGATGTTTACGCTCCTTCTGATTGAGACCGTATTATATACACGGCGGTTGTCTGGCAAAGTTGTGTGGTGAAAGAGAGCGTGGTGGAATCAATATTCGTGACTGTGTAATTTCGTTAATCAGTTTTATTCACAAAGGGAAATACATTGATACAACTGGCTCGAAAGAAATGTTTCGTACATCGCGCAGTTCGCATAGCACCCATAATGAATGAGAGAGAGAAAAACACCACACACAGAGATAAAAAAGTTAATACAACTAAATTATGCAGCCGTAATAGGGAACGGTGACAAAGATGAGATCTGGAATGGAAGACGGTGGGGAAGGGGGTAAGGGTGGATGTGGGGGGTAGGTGGGGGGGGGAAGAGGGAGTCTTGTTTGTGTGGTGGCGAAATGTGCTGTTCCCTGGTGTGTGTGTGTGTGCGTGTGTGTGTGTGTGTGTGTGTGTGTGTGTGTGTGTGTGTGTGGTTGTGTGTGTGTGTGTGTGTGTGTGTGTGTGTGCGTGTGCGTGTGCATGTGCTGAGCTGGGGAAAAAACTGCTGACAGTAGAAAGGGCTCGTTGAACGTCTATGAGCGGTCGATGTCACATGAAAAGCGTGCGAGGTTTATACATTGTTTATGTAATTTACAAAATGGTCGTGTCTATAAAAACGGCAGGCGGTGGAGAGACGAGAGTGTTTGTCCTTTAGGGTTTTCCCTCGGCGGCTTCAGTGTCGCTGATTATTTTCCTGCGCACGAAGATTGAGAGGTTGGGCTTCTTCTTCGCTTCGTCTTTGGTGTATTTGAGATGTTGTTCCGTACCACGCTTGTGAAGTTCGATATTTGAAAATTTGTTAGACTCGTGTACACAACGGTCGATGAATGTTGGAATTTGTTCATTTGCCACGCTCGTTATTCAAGCGATTACCGAGGTGTACTTGTTGTTGGTGAAAGATTTCCGGAGGAGTTAGCTATTCGGCTCAAACAAGATTACAAGTTATTTCTATTATGCACACCCAATAACAACTTATCACAACAGACTAAAGTAAGTATATCACAGAGTTTGAAAAGAACAATGGCACACTTTCTTCTCAAATTAAAAGTATCTAAGCTTGTACTTCTAACAAATACTTAAGTCTGTTGGAATTTTTAGAGAGAAATGATTGTTCTGTCTTGCCAGCACAAAGGAGAAGCATGGATGATTGTTCAGACTGTCATGGAGTCTTGTACAAACACAGGACTGATGTACTCTGCTGTTTCCATAGACCGTCTGCTGGCCTGCGTAGTGTGTGTCCATCTCGAGTGGTCAGCAGTGGAAACCATGCCACAATCGCAGTGTCTGGCACTGCATCTACAACTGGTCAATAGAGCAGCCCGTGACTGAATAGTCTCATGACAAGAACAAGAAGAAGTGATTTTGAAAATGAAGTTGAAGAAAAATTTCAAGACGACTTCATGCATAGATAAAAAATCCTCAGAGTCTCAAACTTGCTCACCCAATGACCAGTTCATGCAGCTGGTCAGGATCGTCAGAGGCCTCATAGGACAGTGCGATGAAAGCCTGTGGGGACTGCTGCATGGGTATGTTGCCATGGAAACGGACACTGCCCGAGGGCAGGACGGGGGCGTGGTGCTGGCCCTGGGTGGGTGGACCCATGAAGTGGGGGGGAGTGGCTCTGAGGGAGACCTCTCCACCACGGACATTCTGCTGTCCTTGTCCAGCGTTGCTCATCTCCATAACAACGCGTCACAGCAAGTCAATGGCGGAGGTGTTACTCCCGCAGGAAACCTGTGTGTACAAGTCCGTGTGCTGCCTCTTACCCACCGCATCCTGCGGTACTCTCTCTGCCTGACTGTTGGAGCCATGCCTTAGTCAGCGCTGCTTTCTTTGATTTTCTACACACAGTATGATAAGATACCTGTAGTTCTGTATTACCTCGTTTGTGAAAAAGACAATTGCTTCGAGTTCCAAGTACTCATATGGGAATATCATTACAATTGCATACACACATGAATACAACACACAATCTTCCCAAGTCATACCAGCAACCCCATGTCCATTTTTCTCCCTTTACTATCAATTAATAAATTTAGATATTCAGTGGAATGATACAGCACCTGATGGTGTTTACTGGCTAGGTGGAGACAGAGGAAAATAGACGGAAACACACACACCCACACACACACACACACACACACACACACACACACACACACACACACACACACACACACACAGACGAATAGACAGGCATAAAGATGTACACACACAGAGAGAGAGAGAGAGAGAGAGAGAGAGAGAGAGAGAGAGAGAGAGAGAGAGAGAGAGAGAGAGAGAGAGAGAGAGAGAGAGAGAGAGAGAGACACACACACACACACACACACACACACAGAAACATGCACACATGCGCGCGCACACAAGGACGGAGAGACTGAGATACACACATACACATATACCCGGACAGAGAAACATAGACATTTGATCCATCCTCTTCGTTAGCTTCTGTTTTGAGTTGGGAAAATATGAATGTAGCACTGCTACTGGCTAGATGGAGACAAAGGAAAATAGATATAAAAAACCACACAAACACATACACATACAAGCACACACGTACATGCACACACGGGTAGCTAGCCAGGCACCCGAAGAGGCACAGAGGCACACTAATACAAACGTGCAACCAGCCAGCATACCAGTCAAAGAGACGGACACAAACGGACACGTACAAACACAGCTTCCTGACGTACAAACACAGTTAACCAGTAAACCTGTCACAGACACACGCGCGCACACACACACACACACACACACACACACACACACACACATACACAGACACACACACACACACACACACACACACAGAGACACACACACACACACACACACACAGACACACACACACACACACACACACACACACACACACACACACACACACACACACACACACACACACACACAAAATAGACAGGCATAAAGATGTTCAAGCACACACATACTCACAGAAACATACACACGTGCGCGCACACGCACGGACGGAGAAACATAGCTACACACATACACATATACAGTGACAGACAGAAGCATAGACAGACAGACGGGCAGGCAGGCCGACCGACTGACTGAGACGTCGACAGACAGACTGTTGGCCGAACAGATGCAGAGAGCCACACAAACAACCAGGCACAGAGAGAGAGACTGACTGACTGACTGACTGACTTTATTGTTCAGGCCACCGGCCCATCACAAGTACATACATGACTTGCTTCCATGTCAGGAGCTCCGCATTCTCTATCAACATTGAGAAGGTATGGCATAAACAACTGGAAGTACATACTCGCATACATTACTGTCTAGGTTGTGCAAGTGTAGCAATCATTTGACACATTATTTACATGTACAATCAGACAGCATTGCTTTAGGTGATTAGTTCTGGACAAGTCAGACACTGATCTCGTAGTTGGAAGGCATAATAAATGTACATTGCCACCCTGCGTGTTTTCATAAAACCACAGAGAGAGAGAGAGAGAGAGAGAGAGAGAGAGAGAGAGAGAGAGAGAGAGAGAGAGAGAGAGAGAGAGAGAGAGAACGCGATCTAGAAACACCACGTATTGGAACGGACACCCCGGAGTAACTTCCGGGGCTCCTGCGTTTTATTATAGATCCATGGTTTTAATATTGACGACTTCCCACCGCCTGCGTCTACGCTACGCTTCCCATATACATAGGCAGCATTCGTTACGCCGGCTGTGCAGTTATATGGCCAATGCTGACTGTGCAGCCATTGGCTGCTGGCGTGATATAGAGGCACATTGTACAGAGGAGTGAGCGAACTAGCGGAGAAGCGAGTGGTTCCAGTTCTAGTATCACAGATCTCGTGCATCACCATTTGTGTGCACCCGCCCATTTTATAAAGACAGGTGAGGCATTTCTCTCTCTCTCTCTCTCTCTGTCTGGTACATGTATATGTTTATGTGTGCATCTCCGTCTTTCCGTCCTTGTGTGCGCGCGCATGTGTGTGTTTCTCTGTGTGTGTGTGTGTGTGTGTGTGTGTGTGTGCGCGCGAGGGAGAGAGAGAGAGAGAGAGAGAGAGAGAGAGAGAGAGAGAGAGAGAGAGAGATTTGCTGGCTAGCCGTGTTTGTACGTCAGGAAGCTGTGTTTGTACATGTCCGTTTGTGTCCGTCTCTTTGACTGGTATGCTGGCTGGTTGCACGTTTGTATTTGTGTGCTTCTGTGCCTCTTCGGGTGCCTGGCTAGCTACCCGTGTGTGCATGTATGCATGTGCTTGTGTGTATGTATGTATGCAATTACGTGTGTGTGTGTGTAGGTGCATGTGTGTGTTTGCATCTATTTTCCTCTGTCTCCATCTAGCCAGTAGCAGTGCTACATTCACATTCTCCCAACACAAAACAGAGGCTAACGAAGTGTATGTATGTATGTATGTATTTTGGCTCTTATATAGCGCCAATCTCACACCCAAAGGCATGCTCAAGGCGCTCAACACGTTCACCCTTTGAATAAAAGAGTTTTTAGCTGTGACTTGAAAGTCTGTATTGAAGGAGATTTCCTCAGTCTGTCTGGGATATCGTTCCAGAGTTTTGGTCCAGCATACGAGAATGCTCTCTCCCCAGATCTCTTGGTGTTGTAGCGTGGCACATGGAGTAATGACTGCGCCGAAGATCTGAGATCCCTCACAGGCTTATAAGTCTTGAGGAGCTCAACCAGATACAGCGGGGCCAAACCATTGACGCACTTGAACACATGACACAGTGTTTTGAACACAATACGTTGGTGGACAGGCAGCCAGTGTAGCTCTCGAAGAATGGGTGTTATGTGAGAACGACTAGGTGGACGTTTCACTATACGTGCTGCGGTGTTCTGCACCTATTGAAGTCTTCGGAGATATTCTTGGGTTTCACCTAGCTGAAGTCGAATTATACTTGTAATACTCTGAATGCAGGTCCCAGGGTCTTGTTATGAGTAAAATGAAAAGCTCAGTATTCACCATTTACAAGGTAGTACACACAGAGGATACACTGAGAAACACCATCAGGTGCTGTATCATTTCACTGAATATCTAAATTTAGTATTTGATAGTAAAGAGGAAAAATGAACATGGGGTTGCTGGTATGACTTGGGAAGATTGTGTGTTGTATTCATGTGTGTATGCTATTGTAATGATATTCCCACGGGAGTCCTTGATACTCGGAGCAATTGCCTTTTTCACAAATGAGGTAATACAGAACTACAGGTATCTTATCATACTGTATGTAGAAAATCAAAGAAAGCAGCGCTGACTAAGGCATGGCTCCAACAGTCAGGCAGAGAGAGTACCACAGGATGCGGTGGGTGAGAGGCAGCACACAGACTTGTACACACAGGTTTTCTTGCAGGGATGGAGATGAGCAACGCTGGACAAGGACAGCAGAATGTCCGTGGTGGAGAGGTCTCCCTGAGAGCCACTCCCCCCCCACTTCATGGGTCCACCCACCGAGGGCCAGCACCACGCCCCCGTCCTGCCCTCGGGCAGTGACCGTTTCCATGGCAACGTACCCACGCAGCAGTCCCTACAAGCGTTCATCTCACTGTCCTATGAGGCCTCTGACGATCCTGACCAGCTCCATGAACTGGTCATTGGGTGAACAAGTTTGAAGCTTTGAGGATGACTCCATGTCGCAAGATTGGCCAAAGTTCAATCACATCTTCATCCACTCTTTCGGTGAACCTCTTCAATATGCATACTCCACCGGTCATCACATCACGGTCCATCATCTGTTGTTTGTTAGAACTTAGTATCTATTTCTTCAGATACTGCAAAATGAGGACATTTGAGCACAAAATAAGTGTATCATTTATCGTCTTTGAGACATAATGGACAACCAGCATGGAACTGTCAGTACCTAGTAACTTTAATCCATTTGACTCATCTCAACTAGACGTCATCATCCTTTATTCCAATCTAAAACGGGAGTTCTAGTTCGATCATCTCTTAAAAACAGTTTTATTCTAAACGGCATCACAAATAGTTCAAACGCGCTCGATTTTAAATAAGCGATACACAAGAAAACCGATCACTATCCACACAGTTTAGTTCTACAAGGCCTACATTAATTTGCTATCAATCTTTACCTCAGGTTTTGACGCAGATCTTACGTTTTCTGAGACACGTTGTTTAGTCCATTGTTCTTCAAAGCCATGTTCAAGTAAAAGGACGTCTTACTTTGGCCCAGTTATGCTATGAAATTGCTTCGAACCATTCATGTTGTATGCTAATTTGGGTAATCTGAAGTCTCCATTTTCCAACATCGTTTCAGCCCAAATATATCAATGACCTCAATTTCGCAATGATATGCAGTGGATACTATTCAGTCTCCACCCATATACCATGGATATTTGGAGTCTTTGATATCACATTTAAAGAAACCTTTCAGGCATAAATATGTACATTTCAAT